>JAHRHZ010000161.1:1505392-1526960 GCA_024137785.1 Ginglymostoma cirratum
AGTACTCACCATAACGGACCGGACAGTATAAATTCCAAGCGGAGTAGAATAACATCGTTTCACTGGAGGCTCCACTGATGATGTCACCTAGCATGGTGATGAAACGTCTGAACAAAAACAAGCCAGTTCAGCGAGCTAGTCAACAACCTCATCCGTCATCCTTACCCAACCTGACCTACATGTGGTTGGCTCTTAACTGTACCTCTGAAATGACTACCACAAGCCTCTCCATCAACTATTCATGGGCAATCAGGAATGGGCAATAAATGAAGGCCATGCCTGCAACACCGAAATCTCATGAATAAATCTTTTAAAAATTCTGATAAAACCACTGCTATTCTTGAAAGTATTGTGATACACCAAATCCTGGTAATCTGGAGGGATGGGGCACAGACTTTGCACGGATAACAAATTGCATGCACAGCTACCATGTACCTCTCCTATCAACCATAAAGGGCCATGCTATAGGTCCATCCAGCCTTACGAGAAAAAGATGGGGTCTGGGACTGACCTCACAAGTACATAGATCCCTGGGCATCGAATCCAAAGATAATGAGGAATGAGTGAATATTGTTTCAAGTTACACAGAAACTGTATGTAAACAAATGTAGTTTATCCTCACCCTGAGCTCAGATAGGAGATAATTGTATAATACAGATAAGCTCCTAAAGTAGGACTTAAAATTAACGGGTCTCCCAAAATGCGATGATCAGACTTTACTACGCAACAATAACTGTTCTGACTTCTTACAGTACCAGTTTCAGACAGATTCTTGCTCCTGCGGTGATGAAAGAGCAAAGCAATCTCTCAGTGGCCATGAAATGCAACCATCTAGGCAGCAGAAGAATAGTTTTCCACACTTCCCCTTTGTGTACCCTTGTTTTGTGTGACAAGAACCTGGACGATTGTTTAATTAACATTTTTCTAAACCAATCCAGGGTTTGTTTTGCAATTCAACATCCCAACCTCAAGACCCACCCCAAAGTAGACTTTGTGGCTGCTTTTTCTTGTTCCCGTTTGAAAAGACATTTACTGCCAATTGTAGTTATACAGCAGCTGGTGTGAAGCCAAAAACAGGAAAAAAAGTTTTTTTTTGGCGTAACGCCTTTCACAAACATCAGACTTCACAAAGTGCTTTACCAGCAATGAAGTACTTTTCAAACTACATTGTCTGTTGACACCCTTCACCCATATCAACTGCGCATGCATAGACCTGACACAGCATATGCCTCTACTATGCATGTTCCATGGTATTAGCAAATGCAGCCTTTTGAAACATGGTCACTATAATAATGTAAGAAACAAGGCAGCCAGATCACACACAGTAAACACTGTCAAATAGCAATGTAATGATGACCTGGATAAACTGGAATTTATGACATTGATCAGGAGATAAATATTGTCCAGGACACTGGAGAAAATTCCCCTTTGAAATAGTGCTGTCGGACCTTCCACAACCTTATGACTCAAAAGATGAGAGCTGTACAAACTGAGTCATGACTGATAGGGATAAATGCATCAACCGAGGCACTCCTATCTACAATGAAGGACCGCGCAATCAGACTGGATGGGTCTATTAGAAAATAAAAAGATGTGCAACTGTTCCCTGGAAATGTGCTCACATCACTTTCTTAAAACTGCTTCAAGTGACTTCACATCATAATGGTAACCTGAAACAGCTGAAAATCAATGCCAGGCATGTCGTTTGATAAGCCTACAGCATTGAATGTGTATCAAGGAGCGGTACTTAATTTCCAGTGGCATCTATTGGTCTTTTTATTGCATTCCCACGTGCTAGAAAATTCAATCTTTACAAAGTGCCTCTGGCTTATGGATAAGTAATATAAAGTATACAGTGTTTAGTTTTATATGGATGGGTCAGGTTTTTGAAAACTGTATGAACCCCTGAGTTTTGTCAGTTACAGGTCCTTCGGATTTCATGCTCCTGTAGACAGTATCAATGTAAAATATTTATGCTGCCTTTGGTAGAGATTATTAGATACATTTATTATTCAGCAGTTTTTAGGTACACAAGACATGTATTTAAGGGACTAATTTTCCTACTAAGCTGTCAGAACTGGATAAGATAATGTTTTGAAATAGTTCAGTCATAATTCTATATATTTTTTCCAAACAGATATTTTGTAAGACTTAAATGAACCCTGAATTATGAAGTTAATTGATTATGATTACAGTTTCATTCTGTCCATCCTGCTAAATTTCTTGCAACTGTCATGACACTCTAGGAAAAGTTTCCAGTGCCACAGTGGAACAGCAACTCTTCTTTTTTGTGCTGAGAAAATAAATCCTCTGCCAATGTGAAGAGTGACACAGCCAGATCCAAACTTTAACACATGTTGACACCCAGTCAGGAAGTGAATGAAACCTTGGCTGATTGTTCAACAATCACTCATCACTCCTATCCCAACACCACTCTGCCCCATTCACCTGGACCCTCCCCCGCACCACACACACACACACTCTCAACTATTTTTTTTCCCCAAAAAGGTCACCTGAAACATTAACACTGTTTCTCTCACTATGTTACCTGTCACGTACTTCTAGCATGTTCCAAATGCATTTAAACGTTTGCTGATTCAGGAACACTGAAAGGAATTGTAAAGGGTCACACAGGATATGTGGAAACATGCAATTTGGTTCAACTGGTCTTTGACTGTGTTTACACCCAATTCGAGCCACCTCACAGCTTTCCTCATCTAAATCTATCATCGTATCCCTCTATTCCCTTCTCCCTGATATGGTCATCTACCTTCCCCTTAAATACATCTATGCTGTTTGTCTCAACCAGTCCCCGCGGTAGCAAGTCCCATATTCTCAACATTCAATGGGTAAACAGATTTCTTTGAACTTCCTAACTGAATTTGTTGGCAACTGATAGCCCTTAGTTATCCTCTTCCCCACAAGAGGAAAGTCTCTGTATCCATTCCATTAAAACATTTCAGTGTTTCAAAAACCATTATTGGGTCACCATCAGTCTCCCTTGTTAAATGGGGAAGAAATGCAGCCTGTCAATCCTTTCCTGATTACCCACAGATTTCTGGTATTATTCTTGTAATTTGTTTTATTTGTTCTTGGGATGTAGGACTAGAACTAGACCAATTTATTGCTCACGCCTAAAAGCCCTCAAGAAGGTCGTAAGCTACTTTCTTGAACCACTGCAGTCCTTGGGGCATGGATACATCGTCACAACTCACTGGGCTGGTCTGCTGGAAATCAAGCCCAGAACTCTCGGAGTCATCACAAATGTGAGAAAATTTAATCAAAGTCTCCAGTCTACCTGACTGACAAACCCAGGTTAAAAGAAAATACTTATCAGCATTCAGTACTTGTCAAGAAAACAGCTATTAATTGAAAACAGATTACTTTTAAACAATAGCTGAAAATAAAGACAAACTACTAACTTATAACTTTCTAAAATTTAAACTCTAATGCTTTTGAAAAAAAGATTTCAATATACATATAATAAACCCAAACACAAGACAGGACACAAATGCTACAGATGGGCAGGAACAAAAAAACGAGTCAGTGAAGCTCAATTCTGGCACCAGTCTCGATTACAGGTGTCAATTATATGTTTTCCTTCAGTTCTATTCCAGTTCCTTTTGACTTTTTGGTCAGGATATGAGGTTGTGAACATGCCGATTCTCACTTTTTCATTCATCGGTTTTGCCCTTTCAGCCTCTCTGACAGTGGTTTCTCCCTTTTTCCTTCTAAGTAGGAAAGGTGCAGAGAGAGGGCTGCTTGGCATTTTCTTCTATTTCTCCACTCACGTAAGGGAGCAAGGAAGAGCGATACTTTCTCCTTCACAGGCTAAATGTTTCTGCTGTATAGTGCAAACGCTAGGCTATAGCCAAGCACCAAGGAACCAATCAAGAAATCGTTACTATGCTGAGTACTCCTGAACATACATCCAGTCTGGTTGAAAAACCAATCAAGTCCTGACAATGAGCAAAACTTCCCTCCCAACAAGTGACCACCTCAAAACTGATATCTATTTCAGGTCCACCGTCTCCCACAGCTACCTAGACTACACCTCCTTTCACCCACCCTGCAAGAATACAATCCCCTACTCCCAATTCCTCCGCCTCTGTGGCATCTGCTTTCAAGATGGGGCGTTCCATTCCCAAACATCCCAGATGTCCTCTTATTTCAAGGACCACAACTTCCCCCCTACAGTGGTCGAAAATACTCTCAACCACATCTCTTGCGTTTCCCGCACCTCTGCCCTCACAGTCCCTCCCCGCAACAAAAACAAAGACAGATCCCCCTTGTCCTCACGTATCACCCCACTAACCTCCGGATTCAATGTATCATTCTCCGCCACTTCCACCACATGCAATCTGACCCCACAACCAAGGATATATTTCCCTCGCCACCCCTATTTGCTTTCCATAGGGACCACTCTCTCCGTGACTCCCTTGTCCGCTCCACACTCCCCACTAGCCCCACCACCCTTGGCACCTTTCCCTGCAACTGCAGGAAGTGCTACACCTACCCCTATACCTCCCCCCTCACATCCATTCAAGGACCTAAAAACACCTTCCACATCAGACAAATGTTCACTTGCACATTCGTTAATATGGCCTACTGCATCCACTGCTCCCAATGTGCCCTTCACTACATCGTTGAGACCAAGCGGAGGCTCGGTGACCACTTTGTAGAGCGCCTGCGCTCTGTTCACAACAAATAACAACACCTTCCAGTCGTGAACAACTTTAACTCCCCCTCCCCCTCCCACTCTCACTTCCCGGATGACATGTCCATCCTGGGCCTCCCCCAGTGTCACAATGATGCTACCTGGAAACTGGAAGAATAGCACATCATATTCCACCTTGGGAGCCTACAACCCAACGGTCTCAATGTGGACTTTACTAGTTTCAAAATCTCCTCACCCCTGGCCTCATCCCATGACCAACCCTCCCTCATCCCTGCCTCCTTGACCTGACACAACCTGTCCGTCTTCTCTCTCACCTGTCTGGTCCTCCTACCTCACTGACCAATCCCCACCACTACCTACCTGCACTCACCTATCACCATCCCACCTACCTTGCCTGGCCCCACCCCTCCTCTCTCTGTTTATTTCTGAGCTCCCTTCCCCCTCCCCATTTCTGAAGAAGGGTCCTGACTCAAAACGTCAACTTTCCTGCTCCTCTGATGCTGCTTGGCCTGTGTTCCTCCAGCTACACACTGTGTATTCTCCAAAAAAGTAAGAGATCTTTTCAAAACTCACAGTGCTGTTAGAGAGGGAGTTCAGTAGAATTCAGCAGATGCCCTCTTTCCCAACTTGGATCTTACCATTCTTTTTGTTGTTAAAGGGAAACATCAGAAACATTTCAAATTTCAGAGTACCAGATTCCTGACCTACCTTCTCATCCAAGCTTATATTTTTATACTTAAAAACAAAGTATGACTCACCTTCAGCAAGCTCTTTCCAGGTTTGAATCTCATCAAGGATAACAAATCTTTCAGTTTTGTAGTAACTTCGTCTCTCAGCGCGATCAATTTTCTCAAGGTGCTCTTTAGTAGAAGAGGAGACAAAAAAGTTGTTTGTCTCTGATTTTCTGTCCAATGTCATACGTCCTGCCCCCTCCCCAACCATAAACAGCCTATTCCAAAGCCTTACTAGTCTTTGACAGTGCCTCCTCAAGCACCACAGATCTCCTTCCCTAAAGAACACTAGCAAACCAGATAGATTTTCTCAACAATCTTACTGTTAATAATACAGTAAAAGCTTTTAGTCCAGAAATTTATTCCAGGGCTGAATTTAAATTCCCTCCAGCTCCATGGTGGAAATTTGAACTCACGTCCACAGATTATGAGTCCTGCCCCTGATTTACCAATCCAGTAACATAGCCACTGTGCTACTGTATTGCTAAATGCTAATGTTAAAGCATTCTGATCAGACACTTGAGGCTTTGTAATTCTGTCTAACCTTGTCCTTGCCTAAAGGCATGTGCTTTCAATAATCAGCACCTGGGATCCCACATAACTTTTTTTTCCCTGAACCCTCAACACTCTAGTCTCTTGCAGCTACCATATCTTACAGTTAATTCAGTACAATAAATAGAACACAGAACATAGAACTGTACAGCACAGTACAGGCCCTTCGGCCCACGATGTTGTGCCAAACTTTTACCCTAAACCTAAGGTCTATCTAACCTCCACCCCACCTTATACTATCATCCATATGCCTATCTAATAGCCACCTAAATGTGGCATATAACACATGGTAATTTGAACACTTTCATTCACTTCAAAATATCTTACAAATACCTGTGATGAGACTCAATACTTTTCACCGATAATTGTGACCTTCAAACGTTTTGATTACTGTTATCTGAACATGTGAATATGTACAAATTCTTAGAAATGGCATAGAGTTATACAGCACAGAAACAGATCTATCATCTAAGTCGTCCAAGTATCCTAAACTGAACCATTTGCCTGCATTTGGCCCATTTCCCTCTAAATCCTTCTTATTTATGTACATGTCCAAATGTCTTCTAAAATGTTGTTACTGTACCAGTCCCCACCACTTCCTCTAGCAGCTCACTGCATATATTTACCGCCCTCAATGTGGAAAAAAATTCACCCTTCACATCCCTTTCAAATCTTTCCACTCTCACCTTAAACCTGTACCCTCTAGTTTTGAACTCCCTACCATTGGAAAACAACCTTGGCTATTTATCTTATCTATGCCCGTCATGAGTTTATAACCAGCTACAAGGTCACTGCTGAGTGTCCAACGCTCCAGGGAAAGATGTTCAGCCTTTCCTTATAACTCAAGTTCTCCAGTCCCGACAACATCCTTGTAAATTTTTTCGTACCCTTTCTAGTTTAACAACATTCTTCCTATAGCAGGAGAACCAGAACTGTACGCACTATTCTAGACAACTGTGGTGGTGGAAGTGTTTTCTATAGCTTCCACGAATAGATAATTCCAGGAGATAGATCCACCTCCCCTGGCCAAACTCATCCTCACTTTGAACAACTTCTCCTTCAACTCTCTCACTTTTTTCATATAAAAGATGTCGCCATGGGTATCTGCATGGGCCCCAGCTATGCCCGCCGCTTTCTGGGATACATGAAAGATTCCTTGTTCCAGTCATACATGGACCCCTCCCCACAACTCTTTCAACGACATCATTGGTGCTGCTTACTTCTCTTGTTCTGAACTGGAAAAATTTATCAATTTTGATTCCAATTTCCGTCCTGCTCTCACCTTCACCTGGTCCATCTCCAACTCCTCCTTTCTGAATGTCTCTATTTCCATTTCTGGGGATAGGTACATTACAAAAACTCCCACAGCTACATCAACATACATCCTCACACCTGCTTCCTACAAAGACTTCATCCCATTCTCCCAGTATCTATGTCTCCAACGCATTTGTTTTGATGTTACCACCTTCCTCGGGGGTGGGGGGGTGGGGGCCTCAGAAACGTCTACCATTTTCCTCATTTAGGGATTCTCCGACTCAGCCGTCGTCAGCTGGTCCTCTAGCAGTATCTGATAGCATCTCCCATACATCACCCGTCAACCCTTTTCTCCCCTCTCATATCAATGCTAGGGTCCCCCCTGTTCCTCACTCACTGGTACACCAGCCTCTGCATCCAAAGGACTGTAAACCACTAATTCTGTGCCAACAGGTTGGCAGACATATATTCCCCTCCACTCCTCTGTCAACACTTGGTCCACATCCTTGGTCCACTCCTCCATTCCCACACCCCCACAGTACCTTTATATGCAATCACAGAAGGTGTAACACCTGCCCATTCACCTCTTCCCTCCTCACCATTCAAGGCTGCAGACATATCTGCAGCAATTTCCTGTACTTCATTCAATCTAGTCTTCTGTATTTGCTGTTTATTGTATAGTCTCCTCTACACTAGGAAGACGAAACACAGACTGGGTGACCACTTTGAAAAACACCTACGTTCTGTCCTTAAAAATTATCCAAAGCTTTCAGTCACTTGCCACTTCAAAACACCACGTTCCCAACATTTCTGTTACACACCTGCTGCAGTATTTGGCCACCTGTCAAATATCTCTTCTATGTGACTCAGGAACATATGGTTTAAAAAGGCAAACTGGATGTTTGAAAGGGACTAATTTGAAGGGTAATGGGATTTAACAGCTAAGGGTGTGAGGCTATATTAATCAGATTTTTCACAGAGTTAGCACCAGTTGAATGACATCATCTATACTGCAGAATTCCAATACTGCTCCAAATTGCACTGGCATAATATCTAAATTTGTTGTCTACTCTAACTCCTTTTTAAATTACTTTGGAGAACAATAGTATGTAATAAAGATCTTTGGCTTTATTAATATTTGGATATGGTGATTAAGGGGAGTGCTTTTACTGAGTTAAGGGTGCAATATGAATGTATATTACAAAATTTAAGTAATATTTGTTGTGAATAAGGCAATGCATGTTGGATAAGCTTCAAAAAAATGTGTTTTTTACAAAACTTTCAAACTATGCAAAAAAGTTGACAGGAGTTCAAGCAATTGGAACCAGGTGGACCTCGTTGACTATGAGGTCCTTGATTACGGTTATTAACCTGGGTCAATCAGGAGGTATTGGCTGACCAATATTAACAGGGGATCCTGGCCCAGCCGGCCATTAATAGGTTCACGCTGCGGAGGGGGTCAGTATGGTCGACTGCCTGCCCCTTCCCGTGGCTACGTTCGTGCCTGGGTGTCCCTCAAGAAGGAGCACACGGAATCCACCAATACTCTCAATACTTTTCAGGGGAGGTGGGCGCTGCAGGATGTGGAGTGCCTTATCTTCTCCTCCAATTCCATTTTGATTTGATCCCTATCCACCTCCTCACTTTTTCTTTCACGCAGGCTTTGCCCCTACGTGCTCTGCTTGATACTGATTCTTTGGTCACATGGGTGTTTTTCCTGATGGTGGTATGTTAACAAAAAATTATTTGTGCACCTGGTGGGTTTTACTGTGTCTCACATCTATACACACATAACAAGGGTGCTGCGGAAAATAAGCACTACTGCCATAGTGCAGTAGTGTAGGGGTAAAAAAAAGAATTGACAGGAGATTTAGAATCTCCTCAGTTCAGGGGACTGACTCTTATCTAGCTGTGTGCATGAGTAAATAAAGGGTGACTTGGCAGCAGGACACTGGCCTCGGCACAATTATTTCAGTGGAGACAAGAGAAAACAGTACGTGCCTGAAGAACATTTGCTCACAACAGTCATCTTAGAGTTGGGGTAAGCATTTCTGGCATTTTGCCATTTTTGGCAAGTTAGACTCATTCGATCCTGATGTCGAAGACTGGCCCAGTGTGTGGAAAGAATGCGATATTTTTTCCCGGGCTAATGACATTGGAGCAGGTGAAAAGCAACCAGTAATCCATCTGACTGCTTATGGGCCAGCAGCAGTTTTGGTTATCAGTGGTTTAACTTTCCCAGGGGAACCGGACACTAAACCCTTCCAAGAGTTGATGGAGTTGGTTAAGGAATATTACAACTCCAAACCTCCTCTAATCCTGAGGTGCTATCAGTTTATTCTGCTGTTAGAGAACCTAGGTAATCCATTTTGGGATAAATTGATGAGATTAAGACAATCAGCAGAGGGATGTGATTTTGGATTAGCCATGAATGAGATGCTGAGACCATTTGGTAAGTGCGATTAATGACATAATCATGCAGAAGTGCCTCCTAGCTGAAGTCTAACTGAACTTCAAACAGGCACTGCAACTGGCTTTGTCATGAGAAAATGTGGCAAGTGCAGCATGGGAACTACAGGGCCACTCAATTGAAGTGGCCACCCTCACCTGTCCAACCGAGCTTGGGGAACAGCACTTGAGAATAGGCACTCCAAGAGCCTCATGCAGGGCATATCCTGAGCAGAGTGACCCTAGCACAGCCCACAGCAGAACCCCACAACAAAGCCGAACCTCAGCCAAGTGGCAAAAATGTTCTTCAGGATCTGGGCCAGCAAACGATTATAGTTGCTGCTGGTGCGCTGACTTGAGAGAGCAAAGGAGTCCTACAAGACCTGACTTGAGTAAGAAAATTCATAGGTCCAGGAGAGTGCACATGCTGGAAAGACCCCGACATGTGGGTTAGAACAATTAAATTACTTAGCGACATCCAAATCAGACCTGATTAAAATAAATGCTTGGTTAAATGGTCACCCAGTTCCCAAGGACATCGACACCAGTGCAGCTGTATCTGTAGTTGCAGAACCTGTCTTTAACAAGATTTGCTCAGGTCTCCAACCCTATTGTTTATGCAAGGCACAGCCAGACTGAAAACATACACTGAGGCACCGTTGCAAATTAAAGTTACAACTTTGATTCTGGTCTTCTATGAGAAGCATTTGGTGTAGTTACTACTAATGGTAGTAGAAGCCCTAGACCCAAGCCTACTGTTGGCAGAGTTGGTTGAGAAAGATTCACCTAGATTGGCCCAACAATTTTCAATTAGAAAATGGCCACCTCAGTGAAGTCCTAGTGAAATACACAGTGTTTTTCAGAAAGGGCTTGGGACTATTAAAGGGACCAAAGCCACTTTACATGTTGACCAGGAAGCAATTCCTTCAGCAAACTCGGGGATGACAACTGAGAAGCTGTGAGTATTGTTCATGATACACAGACTCCTGAAAGTATTGGTCACAGACACTGGGATGTCATTAACCAGCAGGGAATTTGAGTATTTCCTGAAGTCAAATAGAATTCGGCACATAAGGACAGCTCTACACCATCGATGGTCTGGTGGAAAGAGTGGTTCAAATGTTAAAGGTAGCCTTAAAGAAGCAGTCTACAGTGTCACTTGATACCAAACTGTTCCAGTTGGTATAGGACCGCTCCTCATGCAACAACAAGGATAGCTCCAGCGGAGCTGCTGATAGGGAGGAGACTCCGCACTAGGTTAAAACTGATATTCCCAGATCTGGGTCGGGGGGGGTGGGGTAAAATGGCAGCAGGAATGCCAATGCTGGCCACATGCCTCCTCTGAGCAAGAGAGACAATTTAATTTGGGGGATAAAGTTTGATGCCAGAACTATGGAGATGGCATCGTACGGGCACGAAGCGAGGTTGATGCAAGGTCAGGTCCAGTGACTTACAAAGTGGGTAGTGAGGCAGTCCTGAACAAACATGTGGATCACTTGAAAGCTGTTACCTCACAAACAAGGCAGCAGCAAAGCATACCAGGCCCCTCAGAACAGCCAGAAAGCCTGTCAGAAACTGTAGGTTCTCCCCCTCCATCTCGTGTCAAGGAAACATCAGAATCCAAGACAGATGCAGCCTTAATACCATTACTGCCAGAAGAGGAGAAGGAAATTCTCCCGAGACGCTCCACATGAAAGAGCCCAGTATGTGCCACCTGTGTCAGAGGACCTGGGGCAGGAAAAGCTACAAGAAAAAAACCAGGCCTACGTCTCCGACTTTCTATTGTATTGGCAGGGGGTGGGGAGGGGGGTGCGGGGGAAGATGCGGTGATAGGAACCAGGTGGACCTCATTGACTATGAGGTCCTCGATTGGTGTTATTAACCTCGGCCAATCAGGAGGTACCGGCTGACCAACATTAACCCAGTATTTAAAGTCTCCTACGTTAAGGGAACTGACACTGAGCCAGCTGGCCACAGCCAATGCATTGTGCACAAGTAAATAAAGGGTGAATTGGTGACAGGATTCTGGCCTCTATGCAGTTATTTCAGGAATAAAAATCAAAAACTGGGCATTCGCTTGAGGCATTTTTTGTCAATTTTAGCTGTGAGAATGCCATTGTGATGTGATTCTTAAAAACAAAAGAACCAGCAGCGTGCATACTAGCAGCAATAAATGTCATACCCAAATAGAATGAGAAAAAGCTAAACAAAACATTAAAATGAACAGAATTGAATGAATTAAATGAATGAATATTTTGTTTAAGGAAAAGTGGCGTTCAAAATAGACTCCTTAGTTTGTCATTGGCACATGTTGGTCTCTACAAACTCCAATAACATTTTTTTGAAAAATCATCTTCTTTGAAATAAAATCAGAGGTGACTTACAGAAACTTGCCTCGTGAGTTAGCAGCCTTCTTGATTGGAGCAGCGGGAGCAGTGAGAGCGCGAGCCAGGAAGTGAACTATTATATTTGGGCATTGGCTAAACTGGAAACACTACACGTGTAATGTCTCCCACCCATCCTCCTCCTCTAACCAAAAAACAACGACTGTGTGGAGGGTTGGAAAGGTAAGCTTTTTTTTCTTTTGTTTGGTAATCTAGAGGAGAGGGAACGGAAGCTAGGGCAGACTGCATTAGGGAACCGGAGCTACAGCTGGATGAACTCCAGATCATTCAGGAGGCTGAGAGGGTGATAGATAGGAGTTATAGGGAGGTTGTCACACCCAAGTTACAGGACAAAGGTAGCTGGGTGTCTGTCAGGAGTGGGAAAGGGAATAGGCAGACAGTGCAGGGATCCCCTGTGGCCGTTCCTGTCAATAATAGGTATACCACTTTGGATACTATTGGGGGGTTATCCTACCAGGGAAAAGCCATAGCGGCCAGGTCTCTTGCACTGAGCCTGGCTCTGTGGCTCAGAAGGAAAGAGGGGAGAATAGGAGAGCGATAGTGATAGAAGATTCAATGGCTAGCGGAACAGACAGGACATTCTGTGGTCCAGAGCAAGACTCCCGGATGGTATGTTGCCTCCTGGATGCCAGGGTCAGGGATGTCTCGGAACGAGTCTTCAGGATTCTTCAGGGGGAGGGAGAGCAGCCAGAAGTCGTGGTACACATCGGTACCAAGGACATAGCTAGGAAATGGGATGAGGACCTGAAAAGTGAATATAAGGAGTTAGGATGGAAGCTAAAAGCCAGGACAGGCAAAGTAGTAATCTTAGGATTACTACCGGTGCCATGGGCTAGTGAGGCCAGGAATAGAGAGCAAGTGCAGCTAAACACGTGGCTACAGAGCTGGTGTAGGAGGGAGGGCTTCAGATATGTGGATCATTGGGATACCTTCTGGGGAAGGTGAGGCCTATACAGAAAGGATGGGTTGCACCTGAACTGGAGGGGCACCAATATCCTGGGCGGGAGGTTTGATGGAGCTCTTCGGGAGGATTTAAACTAGTTTGACAGGGGGATGGGAACCGGAGCTACAAATCAGTGGATGGGTAGCTGGTGTACAGGCAGATACAGCAAATCTGTGAGGAAGGATAAGCAGTTGATAGGGCAAAGTTGCAGTCAGTGTGACAGGTTGAGGTGTGTCTACTTCAATGCAAGAGATGTCAGGAATGAGGGTGACGAACTTACAACATGGATCAGTACTTGGAACTACAATGTTATGGCCATTACGGAGACTTGCATAACACAGGGGCAGGAATGGTTGTTGGATGTTCCAGGGTATAGATGTTTCAAAATAGGGAGGGAGGTAAAAGAAGTGGGGACTGGCATTGCTAATCAGGGGTGGTATGCAGAAAGGGAGATCATGGAGGAGGGTTTGTCTGCTGAGTCAGTATGGCTGCAAGTCAAAAACAGGAAGGAGCAGTCACTTTGTTAGGAGTTTTCTATAGAGCACCCCCCGCCCCCACCACCAACAACAACAGAGACACTGAGGAACAGATTGGGAGCAGATTGTGGAAAGGTCCAGAAGTAATAGGGTGTTGTCAAGGGTGATTTCAACTTCCCTAATATAGACTGGAACCTCCTAAGTGCAAATAGTTTGGATGGAGCAGATTTTGTCAGGTGTGTCGAGGAAGGGTTCCAGTCAATATGTAGATAGGCCGACTAGAGGGGAGGCCTTAATGGACTTAGTGCTTGGCAACAAACCAGGCCAGGTGTCAGATCTCTCAGTGGAAGGGTATTTTGCTGATAGTGATCACAACTCCCTGACCTTTACTATAGTCATGGAAAGGGATAGGAGCAGACAGTATGGGAAAGTATTTAATTGGGGGAGGGGGAATTACAATGCTATTAGGCAAGAACTGTGGAGCATAAATTGGGATCAGATGTTCTCAGGGAAATGCACGACAGAAAGTGGAGGTTGTTTCGGGAGCAGTTGCTACAAGTACTGGATAGGTTTGTCCAACTGAGGCAAGAAAGGGATGGTAAGGTGAAGGAACCTTGGATGACAACACACGTGAAACATCTAGTCAAGAGGAAGAAAGACGTTTACTTAAGGTTGAGGAAGCAAGGATCGGACAGGGCTCTAGAGGTCTACAAAGTAGCCAGGAAGGAAGTGAAGAATGGACTTAGGAGAGCTAGAAGAGGGTATGAGAAAACTTTGGTGAGTAGGATCAAGGAAAATTCCAAGGCGTTCTATGCTTATGTGAGGAACAAAAAGATGGCCAGAGTGAGGGTAGGCCAATCAGAAATAGTGGAGGGAACTTGTGCGCGGAGTCAGAGGAAGTAGGGGAGGTCCTTAATGAATACTTTGCTTCAGTATTCACCAGTTAGAGGAACCTTGATGTTTGTGAGGACAGCATGAAACAGGCAGATATGCTCGAACAGGTTGATGTTAGGAAGGAGGATGTGGTAGAAATTTTGAAAAACACGAGGATAGATAAGTCCCCTGGGCCAGACGTGATATACCCAAGGTTACTACAGGAAGCGAAGGAAGGGATTGCTGCTCCTTTGTGCCCTCACTGTCCACTACAGTAGTACCAGAAGATTGGAGGGTGGCAAATGTCATTCCCTTGTTCAAGAAAGGGAATAGGGATAATCCTGGGAATTATAGACCAGTCAGTCTTACTTCTGTGGTGGGCAAATTATTGGAGAGGATTCTGAGAGATAGTATTTATGAATATTTGGAAACACACAGTTTGATTAGAAATCATCAGCATGGCTTTGTGAGGGGCAGGTCGTGCCTCACAAGCCTTATTGAATTCCTTGAGGATGTGACGAAACATATTGATGAAGGCAGAGCAGTGGATGTGGTGTATGTGGTTTTTGATAAGGCATTTGAAAAGGTTCCAAGTGGTAGGCTCATTCAAAAAGTAAGGAGGCATGGGATTCAAGGAAATTAAGCTGTCTGGATACAAAACTGGCTGTCCAATGGAAGACAGAGGGTGGTAGCAGATGGAAAGATTTCAGCCTGGAGCTCAGTGACCTGTGGTTTTCCACGGGGATCTGTTCTGGGACCTCTGCTCTTTGTGATCTTGATAAATGACTTGGATGAGGAAGTGGAAGGGTGGGTTAGTAAGTTTGCCCATGACACGAAGGTTGGTGGAGTTGTGGACAACATGGAGGGCTGTTGTAGGTTGCAACAGGACATTGACAGGATGCAGAGCTGGGCAAAGAAGTGGCAGATGGAATTCAACCCAGAAAAGTAAGAAGTGATTCATTTTGGAAGGTTGAATTTGAAGGCAGAATACAGGGTTAATGGCAGGATTCTTGGCAGTGTGGATGAACAGAGGGATCTTGGGGTCCACGTCCATAGATCCCTCAAATTTGCTACCCAAGTTGATAGGGTTGTAAAGAAGGTGTATGGTGTGTTGGCTTTCATCAGCAGGGAGATTGAGTTTAAGAGCTGCGACGTTATGCTGCAGCTTTATAAAACCCTAGTTAGACCACACTTGGAATATTGTGTTCAGTTCTGGTCACCTCATTATCGGAAGGATGCGGAAGCTTTAGAGAGGTTGCAGAGGAGGTCTACTAGAATACTGCCTGGACTGGTGGGCAGGTCTTATGAGGGAAGGTTGAGGGATCTAAGGCTTTTCCCATAGGATCAAAGAAGGATGAGAGGTGACTTGATAGAGGTGTACAAAATGATGAGAGGCGTACAAAATGATGAAAGGCATAGATAGAGTGGGTAGTCAGAGAGTTTTTCCCAGAGCAGAAATGACTATTACGAGGGGGCATAATTTTAAGGTGTTTGGAGGAAGGTACAGGGGAGGTGTCAGAGGTAGGTTCTTTACACAGTGAGTGGTGGGCGTGTTGAATGTGCTGCTGGCAGTGGTAGCAGAGTCAAATACTTTAGAGACTTTTAAGCAACTCTTGGATAGGCACATGGAGGATAGTAAAATGTAGGGTACGCAGGGTAGTTTGATTGTAGTAGGATAATAGGTCGGCACAACATCGTGGGCCAAAGGGCCTGTACTGTGCGGTACTGTTCTATGTTCTATGTAAATTACAACTTTCGTTGGTGGAAAATATTTCAGAAACTACAATAATGGGATAGCAATTGGTGTACAATTCTGTAGTGATTGGAACCAGCTGGATCTTGTTGACTACAAGATCCTTGATTGAAGTTGTTGACCTGGGCCAATTAGGAAAGCCCTGGCTGATCTACACCAACCTTTACAGATGCACCGTTGAAAGCATACTGTCTGGGTACATAACAGCCTGGTATGGCAACTGCTCTGCCCTGCACTGTACAAAATTACAGAAGTTTGCATGCATAGCCCAGACCATCAAGGAAGCCAAACTTCCATTCATGGACTCCATGTGGACAGGTTGCTGCTGCAGAAAGGCTGCCAACATCAAAGACCCATCGCACCCCGGTAATGCCCGTCAGGCAGAGGATGCAGAAGCTTGAACACATGCACTAACAGGCTCAGGAACATTCCTCTTGGCCAATATTAGACTGATGAATGGACTCTATAACTTCAAATACTGCTCATCATGCTAATGTTGATCTTGCCTAGTGCATGGGTGGTATGATGTATCTGTATGTCTCTCTAAGTTTTTTATTAACTTTTATTATCTTATGATCTGTATGTCCTTGCTTAGTGTGATTTGACTGTACTGCTCGTAAATGAAGCTTTTCCCTGTACTTAGGTACACGTGAAAATAAATAAATCATATCAAATCAAATATAACCACGGGATTTAGAATCTCCTCAGTTCAGGGGACTGACTGGCCACAGAGTAATAAAGATGACCTTGTGATGGGATACCGGTTTCTGTGCAGTTATTTCGAATGCCAAATGCATTATCAACTAAGGTTATCAGTCCAGCTTCCAAAGTGGCTCGCTTTTATGTATTCACATCCTCCGTAGATAACGAGTGCAAGTTCAGGAGTTGCACCTTTCTGTGAGAAAGTGAATCTGTGCAGGGCAATACTTCCTCAATGCAAAAACAGAAATTGCGGGAGAAACCGTCAATGTTTCAAGTCCAGTGACCCTTCTTCTGAACTTGGTGCACTGTTCTTAACCAGCCACTTATCAACTCAATCATAACATTTTCCCCCAATCCTGTGGCATAAATTGTTGTTCCCTCTCAAATTTGGCAAGTGTTGAAGTTGCCCTCCTGAGGTGATCGACCTCTCTCTCTTTACTGAGGTGAAATACTGTTTTTGACTTGGAAACTTGGTGGTTACAATGGAAGAGGTAGTGCGGGGAGGTTGGGTACTTACCTTTCGCCACTTTCCAGTCGGTAGTGGACCAGGAAGGATTAAACTCCTCGCGGGACATCCCTGAGAGACAGGCGGACGCCAACGAGTGAGGGCTGCGGACCCGGCGGCCGGCGGCCAGCGGCCAGCGCGCAGGCGCGAGGCCGCCGGCCGCCGACTGTTGCGACCGTTGGATTCGAAAAACGTTCGAAACGGGCGGCGCGCGAAACGGTCCCCAGCCCCAAGGAAAACGGCCCCGCCTCAGCACTGCGAACAATTTCTCCATCCCCTCGTTTCCGCCCCACCACCAACTCCAGAGCACCTTTATCGCTTCTCTGTACTCAATAGCTGACGGCCCTGTCGAGGTCGTTGCAATGATTTTTGTATTTTTTTGGAGGGGGGGGTTCGTTTAATTTTGGGAAGGGGGGGGCTCCAGGTGAAGAAAGTGCTTCCGGCACACGTGACAGCTCGGGCGAATCGGGCAACGGGAGAGGGCGGAAATAGGGGGCATCGCCCTCTGGGAGGTGTAGTTTCTCGGCTTGTTATCCCAATCGGTGGGGGTGTGGGCTGTGGGGTTTACCTGGTGCATCACCCTCTGGGATTTGTCGTTCTCTGGCCGCCCGAACCAATCAGAAAGCATCAGAGATAAAAGGTACTGCAGATGCTGGAGAATCCGAGATAACAAGCATGGGGCTGGATGAACACAGCAGGTCAAGCGGCATCATACTTCATATGAACTTCATCAGAAAAGGGTTTAGGCCCGAAACGTCAAGTTTTCCCGCTCCTATGATGCCGCTTGACCTGCTGTGTTCATCCAGCCCCATGCTTGTTATATCAGAAAGCATAATTTGGGCGAGCGGCCTCAAGGAGCATTGCCTTTTGGGATTTGTAGCCCCCTGCTTTTGTTTTGTTTATTTATAAACTATGTTTCAATGCGTGTCACTGTCCAATAGACACAACAGTATCACGGGACCCAATGTTCAGGAGAACTGACATAATCATAGCTTGCTCTTAAGAACACAGAATATAGTAGCAGAATTATACCATTCGGCCACTTGAGCCTGCTCAGCCATTCAATAGAATAATGGCTGATCAAACTTCCTCACGTCCACTTTCCTGACCGTTCCTTGTAACTCTTGATTCCCCAATTCATCAAGATTCTATTGATCTCAGCCTTTAATATACACAGGGACTCTACCCTTCACAGCTATCTGTGGCAAAAGAAGGCTTAAATTGGCAGCCTATTATTCTGAAAGTATGCCCTCTAGACCTAGACTCTCCCATGAGGGGAAACATCCTCTCTACACTTACACTGTCAAGCCCCTCAAGAATCCTATATGTTTCAATGAGATCACCTCTCATTCTTCTAAACTCCAGTGAGTAGAGTCCCAACTTATTTAGCTTTGCTCATAAGACAATCCCTCCATACCAGGGATCATCCTTCACGAACCTTCTCCAAACTGCCGCTGTTTAAATAAGGGTCCACACTACCCACAGCAGTCTAGATGTGATCTACCCAGCAACTTATACACTTACAGTGAGACTTCCCTACTTTTATACTCCAACCGCCTTGAAATAAGGGACAACATTCCATTCGCCTTCCTGATTACCTGCTGTATCTGTGTGCCAGCTTTCTGTGTTTCATGCACAAGTACCCCAAGTCCCTCAGAAATAGTAAGAACTGCTGATGCTGATGCTGGTGTCAGAGATAACACAGGGTGGAGCTGGAGGAGCAGCAGGCCAAGCAGCATCAGAGGGGCAGAAAAGTTGACATTTCGGGTCAGGACGCTTCTTTAGAAATTGAGGCGTCATTGTGATACTGGAGGAGGCCCAGGATGGATATGTCGCCCAGGGAGTGGGAGGGGGAGTTGAAATGGTTCACGACTGGAAGGTGTGGCCTCTTCTACATCGGTGAGACCCAGTGGAGGCTCATGCTTTGTAGAGCACCTGCGCTCTGTTCGTGACAAAAGACAATACCTTCCATTCATAAACCATTTCAACTCCCCCTCCCACTCCCACTCCCTGGGTGACATGCCCATCCTGGGCCTTCTCCAGTGTCACAATGACACCACCCAAAAACTGGAGGAGCAGCACCTCATATTCCTCCTTAGGAGCCTATAACCCAATGCTCTCAATATGGACTTTACCAGTTTCAAAATCTTCCCACCCTCATGACCAACCTTCCCTCTCATTCCTGCCTTCTTGACCTGACACAACCTGTCCATGTTCTTTCCCACCAATGCACTCCTCCCACCTCACTGACCAATCCCCACTACTGCCTACCTGCATTCACCTATCACCATCCCACCTACCTTCCCCAGCCCCACCCCTCCTCTCTATTTATTTCAGAGCTCCCTTCCCCTGCCCCTCATATTTGAAGAAGGGTTGTGATCTGAAATGTCAACTTTCCTGCTCCGCTGATGCTGCTTGGCCTGCGGTGCTCCTCCAGCTTCGTACTGTGTTACCCCTAAGTCCCTTTGTATTTATGCAGTTTTTCTCTTTTAAATAATACCGTTCTTTTGTTCTGCCTTCCAAAACAAACAACTTCACATTTTCCCACATTATACTCCATTTGCCTGTTTTTGCCCATTTACTTAACCTATCAATGTTTCCCTGTAAACTGTTTGTATCCCTCTCACAACTTGTCTTCCACTTATTTCTGTATCATAGAATGGTTACATTATTTTGCCACATCATTTCTGCACTGGCATACCAAAAGAACAACTAAGTTACTGTAATTCATCTGCTTTCTTCCCATAACCCTACACATTCTTCATTTTCAGATGAAAGTCCACTTGAACCTGCCTGCATCACAATTTTACATTCGTTGAACATCACTAAATATTGTAAAACGTTCCTTCAGGTGATTCACAGGAGCCTAGAAGACAATTTAAGAACTTTATCGTGAACCACCTAAAGAGTTAGTTGGTCAATAAACAGGAATTATTTTCAGGGCTTCGAACTCTAGGAATAAAATTTTAAAATTGAGGTAAGAAGAAAAGAGAAGCAGATAATAGGCAGTGGATGAAATATTCACACTTGTCGGAGAATTCAAAACTATGAATGAATCCAAATGGGAAATCAGGAAAATTTCGATACTCAGGGTGGTCAGCATGTGGAACTCTCTCCTACAGAACATGTTGAAGTGAATTACCTAGATGGTTTCAAAATAAAATGACACATAAATATACTTTAGGAAGAATTTGAAGACAATGGAAGGTGTGTTAATATGGGGTGAATAATGATCTTGAGCTTAATTAAACCTAACAGGATCAAAATTCTGAAACAAAAACAGAAACTGCTGAACAAACTCAGCAAATCCAGCAGCATCTGTGGAGAGAAAGCAAATTTAAACAATTCGGGTCCTGTGACCCTTCGTTGAAACTAACAATAGATATGATGCAGATTTGATAATCTCCTCCAGCCCCTACACCCTTCCCTAATTCTTCTCTCCGATTCCAGCCTCGAGCGCCCCCTGTTCCCATCGCACTACCATTCTCGACCATGACTTCAACTGCCTGCGATCCTAAGATCCAACATGGAACATGTGTGTGAATATTATGATGGTTAAAACCTTATTAGTTGGATATGACCTGCAGAGACAAGTTGATTTGTATTGCATATTCCATCGTTTTCAAATCAAATTGGGTGGCATGGTGGCTCAGTGGTTGGCACTGCTGCCTCCCAATGCCATGTTCCATGTTCCAGCCTCGGGCAACTGTCTGTGTGGAGTTTTCATAAATTCCCCATGTTGGTGTGGGTGTCCTCCGGTTTCTTCCCACAGTCCAAAGTGGTGTAGGTTAGGTGGATTGGCCATACTAAAGTGTCCAGCCATGTGCAGGCTAGGTGGATTAGCCATGGGAAATGCAGGGTTACAGGGATAGGGTAGGAGGCTGGGTCTGGGTGGGATGCCCATTGGAAGGGTCAGTGCGGACTCAATGGGCTGAATGGCCTGTTTCCACTCTGTAGGAATTCAATTAATCTGTCAAAAGTTCTGATTGGCTATGTACATTTTAAAATCTGCGCATCCTGTCAGAGACAAATTTAGAAATTAGTTGGGAGGGATGGGGGATGTTGCTGTTATTTATTCCCATCTTTTTTCTTCAAAATAAATACCATATAAAAATTTTGATTTAAATATTACATAATTTGCAACACACAAGTGCCTGTTCCCCCTCATACGCTTCTCATCATCCCAATATTCGCAGAATACATTCTATTTCAATCTTGGAGGCAAGTTGTTTGTAGAGATCCTCATAG
>JAHRHZ010000162.1:3360-15821 GCA_024137785.1 Ginglymostoma cirratum
TCCTGTTCCAATGATGCTGCTTGGTCTGCTGTGTTCATCCATCTCCATACCTTGTTGTCGCGATTTCTCCAGCATCTGCAGTACCTATTATCTCAGGAATTGAGTCATTTGGTGAACGTGAGATGATGATGTACAAATGTTCTTATCTCACCGTAATAAACATTTCAGAAAAACAAGCATCAACATTTGAGTCATTTGGTGAATGTGAGATTATGACATCCAAACGTCTCACTAAAATAAGCATTTTATTGAAGCTCGCTTGAAATTTTCAGACATTTGATGAATGCGACATTTTGATGTATGAACGTGCGCACCTCACTGAAATAAGCATTTTTGAACCACCAGAATCACCTGTTTTGAGTCATTCGGTGAATGGGACGTTTTACTGCACGACTGTTCTTAATGCTTTGAAATAAGCATTTGTATAAAACCATATCATCTGAGAACAACCATCATCTGAAATTGAGTCATTTGGTGAACGTGAGAGTTTGAACTTCCCAAATACTTCTCTCATTGAAATGAGCATTTTAGTACAACAAGTGTCACCCTTTTAAGTCGTTTGGTGAAGTTAATATTTTGGTGCAAGAATGTGTTTATCTCACTGAAATAAGCATTTTACTATCATCAACATCAACTTATGCGCCATGTGATGAAAGACAGTTTTGCATGTATAAACGTGACTTTTAATCAAACCGGCAACAACTTTTCTGTCAATTGGTGAAAGAGAGATTTTGGCGTACAAATGTTCGTATCTCTCTAAATTAAGCATTTAAGTGCAATGCGCATTAAGTTTTGAGTCATTCGGTGAAGGTGAGATTATGATGAACTCATTTGGTAAAGGTGACATTTTGATGTACAAATGTGCTTATCTCACTGAAATAAACATTTTCGTAGAACCGGCATCAACTTTTGACTCATTTGGTAAAAGTTAGATTTTGACATCAAAATGAGCTTCCCTCACTGAAATAATCATTTTAGTATCACCAACATCAAGTTACGAGTCATTTGGTCCAAGACAGATTTTGATATATAAATGTGCATTTTAATCAAACCAGCATCAAGTTTTGAGTCATTTGGTGAAAGTGAGATTTTGATGTACAATGTGACGGAAATAAGCACTTTGCTCAAGCCAGGGTCAGAATTGGAGTGATTTTGTGAAAGTGAGATTTTGATGTACAAATGTGCTTATCTCACTGAAATAAACATTTTCGTAGAACCAGCATCAACTTTTGAGTTACTTGGTGAAAGTGAGATTTTGGTGTACCAATGTGCTTATCTCACCGAAATAAGCATTTTAATCAAACCAGCATTAATTTTTTCAGTCATTTGGTGAAAGTGAGATTTTAGTGCACAAATGTGCTTATCTGACTGAAATAAGCATTTTAGCACAACCACCATCAACGTTTGAGTCATTTGGTGAATGTGAGATTTTGATGTACAAATGTGCTTATCTCAATGAAATAAGCAGTTTAGTACAACCAGCGTCAGAAATTGAGTCATTTGGTGAACGTGAGATTTTGAAGTTCCAAAGTACTTATCTCATTGAAATAAGCATTTTACCAAAATCAGCATCAAATTTTAAGTCGTTTGGTGCATGTGAGATTATCATGTTTAAATGTGCTTATCTCACTGAAATAAGCATTTTAATGCGATCAACATTAAATTTTAAGATGTTTGGTAAATGTGAGATTTTGACCATCACATGTGCTTATCTCACTGAAATAAGTGTTTCAGTAAAATCAGAATCAGATTTTGAGATGTTTCGTGACTGTGAGGTTTTGATATTTCAGTGTGCTTATGTCATTGAAATCAGTGTTTTAATGCAATCAGCAGCAGGTTTTGTGACATCAGATTTTATGATGAAAAGTGCTTATTTCCCTGAAAGAAGCATTTTACTGCAATCAGCATTAAATTTTAAGTTGTTTGGTGACTGCAAGATTTTCATGTTCAAACATGTTTATTTTGGAATGATCCTGCATGTCCCACAAGATTGCTGGAAGCTTTGGTTTTCTGGTACAAATTTGCTTTTCTGACATCAGTTATTTGTTTTAATAATGTGCCAGTATTTTCCAGCAATTTGAAGAGGTTTGATATTTTGCGACTGAGTTGTGTATTCTACTGATATCTGGCTTTCAGAAGCCATATACTAAACTAGCTTTTACTAGAAAATGTAGCATAGCTGTGAAAGTACAGAGTTGTTGGTTGCTCTCTAGTTGTCCAGAACTTCTTGAAAGTTATGAGAAAAGAATCAGAAAAAGAAAAAGAAAAAGAAACAAGTGAATATTCTTTGTAGCCTACAGGCATCTGTTTGCATGAATTAGTGACTTTGAATTCACAGAATCCATTTTTTTCATAGAATCCCTACAGTGTGGAAACAGGCCCTTTGGCCCAACAAGTCCACACAAACCTTCAGAGAATCTCACCCAGACCCATTCCCCAAACCCACCTGATCTACACATCCCTGAATTTAGCAATTTAGTATGGCCATTCCACCTGGCCTGCACATCTTTGGACTGTGGGAGGAAACCAGAGCACCCGGAGGAAAGCCATGCAGACACAGGGTGAATGTGCAAACTCCACACAGACAGTTGCCTGAGCAGGAATCGAACCCAGGCCCCTGGCACTGTGAGGCAACATTGCAAACCACTGAGCCACCGTTTCAAGCAAGACATCCAATTAACTTGTCCGTGATTAATAAAGGATTTCAGAAGATCTGGCACTCATCATTAAACCACTGAATCGGCCAATTACCATTCATTATCTTTAATTTTTTCCTTAAACATATCTATCTGTTTATAAGTGTGAGTACAGGTTCCAATCAAGGAAGATTGAGTTTAAATCACGGACACTAATCTGATCTCTTTTGTTTAACTTTTCTCTGCTAAAGTTACAATATTGATAAACAAATGTTATTTTGTTTAAATTTGGTGTCTGATATCTATTATTCATAAAGTCTGGTCAGGAGGAAATAGGCAATTTTGGGTGGCATTGAATGTTTTAATTTTACTGTGCTATGAATCATAGACAGATCTATAGACAGACTCCTTGTTTTGGTCTCCTGGTATTGGCTGCAGCATTGGCGATCCTGACTCCCCCTGTATACAAGCCTGCACCAGACATCACCAACCAGTAACGTTGGACATAAAGAATGCAGTACAAAAGCGATGATGTCAGCAGGATCTATTAAACTGTAAATGCCTTGTTCATCTAGCATTCACATGCTGCAGCAGGTTCTCAACAATAGATATCAATGCACGACAGTCTGCGTGGACATGAAGCATCATGTTGGTACAGTTGCATTCGGGACTACAGACACATAAACAAACAGATGAACGGCAAAACAATGGAATTTGTACAAATCTGAGAATTCACATATACATTGTTCAATCATGGGATAACTGGTGCTGGCCAGCCAACTACAGGTAATGTTGAAAAAGAGAAAACAAAGAGTGAACTACTGCTGACTGGGTTTTAGTAGGAAACAGATCTGTTTTCGAAGCTTCTGGACAAGGGCTGTTTTTCTGTTCTTTTCTGTCTGTAGTTATTCTCCAGTTATCAACTTGTTGATAGCTCTGAGCAAAGGATCCCAGTGTGTAAGAAATAAGTGAATGTATCCAGAGATCAGAGGAGATAGTGTGGTAATGTTGGAATTCAAGCAAAATGTAGTCAATTCCTTGTGCCAGTGATACAACTCATGGTCTAGTAATTTCATAAAGGCTTGTTTCATTATTGAAATGGCTCCTGACATTGTGAATTATGATTTTTAAAAAAAACTGTTCCTTAACTGCGCCTATCTGTCGTGAGAGTGGATGTTTTATGACTAAAGATGATTGGGCTTAGATTAGTTATTAATTAGATTGCATGGTTATTCATCTGTGTTCAACTAAAGTTATGTTATTAACAACAAAATGTTAATTTTTGTTTAACCTATAAACTTGCTGTCCAAGTACTGTTACTTGTAAAGTCTGGTTCAGAACAATTGAGCAGTATTGAGGATCATTGAATGTTTTCACTTCACATGTTGCAAATCCAGTCATAGTAAGGCTGATTTGGTTTGGTTTGCTTTGCTAAAGTGGAGGTGATGTTTCAAATCAGTCATGTATTTAATGACAGATCAGTCTTGACAGGTCTCGTGGTTGACTCCTGCTCCTATCTTGTGTCCTTGTGTTCTGAGGGTGCGGTGGAGGCAGACTTGATTAAGCTTTCTAAATAGAGTTGGATAATCACCTGAAGGGAAATACTTGCAAGGTGATGGGGCAAGAGTAAGGACTTACGACACAGGATTAGGGTTTGGAACGGCAAGGGATTAAGACGAAGTGAATTGTACTTCCAAACAGCTGGCATAGACATGACAAATCAAATGGCCTCCTGCTATACTGTAATCATTTCCTGATTCTATTACAACCTGAGCCAATAATTCCTCCTTACTACAGTATATTGAGTTATTCATGCATGGTAAATAGAACTTCAGAACCTTCAACAACTGGAATTTATAATGTCAATTTCAAAAAGTGTATGTTTTATATATGTTTAAATACATACAAACATAAACAACATTCACACAGGACATAAAATAAAATGGACAAAAAAATTTCAACATTTTGTTAGTTTTGGCCCAGAATCTGCTCAGCATTTAGTTTGACATTTTCTTCTACATGGAACTCCAATTAACTTTGCACTGCAAATTACTAGTATTGAGAGTTGACAATGGTAATACCAATTGAACGTTCAGGTCTTTGATGACCAATGGAGCTAACAGTTTAGTGTCCACACCAGTGAAATATAAAAATTTGAATGTTAACTTCAATTCAGCTGCACGTATCTGTTACTTGTACACTCAACAATACTAAATGGTCTCCCGGTTGACCTCACAACCTGTTTAAACTTGAACTCAGATTGAAATTCTTTCCCCAAATTTCTCCTTCACATAGAAGCACAGAATGATTATATCACAGAAGGACAACTTCAGCCTGTTGTGTCTGTGGCTGGCTCTCTGCAACAGCAATTCATCCAGTCCCATCTCTTTTCAGATGCTCTTTAAAACGTGCCTCCAAGTTTTGAACCCCTGTCATTAAACATCCATAAATGGCTCAATATCAAATTTTGCTTTGGGATACTTTGCTATTTTAGAGATGATACATAAAAACAAGTTATTAGCACAGCTTGAAGTTGCAGCTTTGACTGCGAAATATTTAAACAGTGTTCATTAAAATAACAACAAATTGCAACTGACTCCTTTGCATATGGATTACAATGCACAAACAAAAGAAATATACAGTCAGATGCCCATGGTTCAGTCATTTTTTTAATTGATGAAATTCAGAAACAAAGACAACTGTTACCTGCATGTGGAAGTGATGTAATCTCTAGTAATTCACAACAAATTAAATTTGCTGATCAGAAACATTATTTACTTGGCTGCGTATTCTGATTCAGTGACAATCATGCCCAACAATGCATTTTACAATTTGTCTTCTCAGATTTCTTTTGGTTCACCCATTTCGTTCCAGCCCCTAATTATTTGTTGTTACTCATTTCAATAATTTCCCCATTTTAACTTGCATCCAAGGTACATGCTCTATGCAGCATGTATAGGATAATTACCATTTATTGTTAATCAATTTCAAAGTGGAAAGTCACAAAAACACACATTGCCCTACTAAAAGGGTCCTTACCGTAAACAACATAAAGAGTAGAATTTGTTTCTCCAGTGCGAATTTTGAGATACTAGTGGAGATGTTGATGGCAAACATTGGTAACAAGATTATGCTATTTGTCACTACTTACAACTCACAGCATTTCTTTTTTCTCATTACATAGCGCTTTTTAATTACACATTAATAATTGCATGCACTGCAGACTCAATAATTTAAAGCAAATTTTGGGCAAATATATTGAAGGAGTATAATCAAATCATTAACAACAATTTGCAATCACTCTTTCATTCTATTATGGCTAGGCAGCTGTGTAAATTACATGCTCACTTATGTGCAGTGGTATGTGTGCAAGGTTTCTTGCCATCAAAGCACAGATCTGATTCATTGCCTTTCAACACATATTGCTATTCCCATTCCTCCACCAATACACAAAGCAGCGATCCCACGCTTTCTTCCTGTTCTCTCCAAAGTGTAGAGAAGTGTGACCAGGATACGGCACCCAGACATTCCCAATGGGTGACCTAAAGCAATAGCACCACCTTGGATGTTTACCTACAAAAACACAATCAGAGCTAATGTCAATCTATACAACTCCTTTCTAAAGCAAAAGTACTCCTTGAATTTTTGTCCTGATCTATCAACCTCCCTGCAACCAAATGCTCCTGAAGAGAGTAAGTTGTACACCATATGGGAAGACACAGTTTTCTAGTAGCTCGGTGATGAGAAGGGATAATTGATGGCTCAGCAGAGTAATTTATAATTTAGTCAATTTGTCTTTTCTAACCATCAAAAATATCTATATTAATATTATGTTCAGGGTGATTTGAGATATAACTGAAATTCCAAGGAGGGTTGGTTGTTGTACAGCTACAACTGTACAAGCTCTACAGAAACTGGAAATTCACCAATTGCAGGATTATGAGGATCTCCCAATAATGGATGGAACCAGAGATGTCCAGCAGTAAACAACAAATTATTCCTTTTCAACATGTCATCTGCACTCTGCAGAACTTCAGGACACTTCAAGTGTCCTGGAGGACCTGTGCTTTGGAAGTGTCCCCAGATGGATCAGCTCCAGGTCAGGATTTTCAAGCTTGATTGGCAGCTTCAGTCAATGCAGAACATCAGAAAGGATCATGTGTTCCAGGAGGTGGCCACCCCTCAGGCAGGGGCTATCCAAAAGAACAGGAAGAAGCAGGAAATGCACAGGGCCTCAGGGTATATACCACGCTAGGTGTTGAGTAGTGATTTGCTTTGACTTGATTTATTGTAGTAACATGTACCTGAGTACAGTGAAAAGTGGTGCATGTGTTCAAGCTTCTGTATCTTCTGACTGATGGGAGATTTTGGAAGAGAGCATTACCAAGGTGGGAGGGATCTTTGATGGTGCTGGCAGCCTGTCCGTGGCAACAAGAAGTGCAAATGTAGTCCATGGATGGGAGGTTGGCTTCTGAGATAGTCTAGACTGTGCACACAATTTTCTGTAGTTTCTTATGGTCCTGGGCAGAGTAGTTGCCGTACCAGGCCGTTATGCACCCAGATAGAACGCTTTCTGTGGTGCATGTGTAAATGTTAGTGAGGGTCCTTATGGACATGCCATTAGAGAATGCAAGATTGAAAGGAGTGTAGTGTAATCCAGTTATGGTACCTACGGACATGGACTGCACAGGATGAAACAGTGAAGAGTAGAAATGCAGTTGTTATAGCGGATTTCATAGTCAGGGAAACAAAGGATTTTTGTAACAGTCATTGAGAGTACTGCATAGTATGCTGCCTACCTGGTGCCAATGAAGGAGAAGGGTGCAGAATATTCTGTGGGTGGAGTGAGTCAGAAGGTGCAATGAAATAGGCATTAAGGTCCTATAGACAGATTTTCAGGTGTTACGAAGCAAGTTAAAAAATATAACCACGAAGGTGATAATCTCTAGATTACTTCAAGTGCCTTTTACTAGCTGGAATAAAAATAGGTAACAGAAACAATACTTGGCTTGAGGTAAAGTGCTGAAGAGAGGGCTTCAGATCCTTGGAGAATTGAGACCAGTTATGGAACAGGAAGAACCTATTCAATGAAGATGGGCTGCAACTCAATAGGACTTGGACTTGTGAGAATGTTTGCAAGTATTGTTGCGAGTGTGTTAAAGAAAAGTTAGCAGTAGGATGGATACCAGCAGATAGAAATAAAAGAGAGGAATAAGGTGCATGAGGTGAGAATGCTGGGCAAAGCCTAACCCTAACCCTAACGCAGTGAAAGAAATTCTTCCATATTAGGTAGGAGCGGACTAAGGAGGACCATGGGTAACCTACACCATCAGAAGATTCTTTAAATTCACTCATGGGATGAGGGAGACACTAGCTGGGCTACCACTTAATATTTCAGCTTCTGAATTACTAATACAGTACCCTTTTCACTATGTCGCCATCTAGGCACTTGTCAGTGAACACCTGGAAAAGAGTGATTGTCGTATTTTTATATTAGTAATGGAAAAAGGCAGGGAATGGTATAAAGTAGAATGTTTAGATCAGATAAGCACGAGTTGCAATGCAATAAGAAGGGGTCCATCCAGGATAAAATGGAACTAACAAAAAGGGGTGATCTTTAAGGAAAAGATGCATCAGTTACAAGTTAGGCATATGTCATTAAAGGGTTAAACCAAAAATAGAGTTTCTTGATGACAAAAGATTATGCTGAAACGAATTAAAAGAGGGCATACAAGTGAATGTTCCAAGTGAGAACCAGGTCAAAGCCCAGATTTACAGGGGAGGTGAAGAGAGAAGTAGACTAGCAGGGGAAGAATATGAGAATAGAATTGCAGCCAACATAAAAGGCAGCCCAAAAATCTTTTACACCTCTACACCTATATAGTAAGTGGGCAATAAGAGTGGGTTCTATTCAGAACAAAGTAGGTGATACATGTTTGGATGATGCAAATGTGATATCCTTATTCAAGAAATGGCTCAGGATGGCATAGCACCTGCAGGTCAGTTAGTTTAAAAACAATAGTAAAGTCTTAGGAACAATAATCAGGACAAAAAAAAAACAAAGACTTGGAGAGGTTGAGGTTCATAGAATCCCTACAGTGTGGAAACAGGCCCTTCAGCCCAACAAGTCCACACCGACCCTTGGAGCATCCCACCCAGACCCATCCCCATGTAACCCATCTAATCTACACATCCCTGAATACTATGGGCAATTTAGCATGGTCCATCCAACTAGCCTGCGCATCTTTGGATAGTGGGAGGAAACCGGAGCACCCAGAGGAAACCCATGCAGACACAGGGACAATGTGCAAACTCCACACAGAGGGTGGCCCGAGGGTGGAATCAAATCCGGATCCCTGGCGCTGTGAGACTGCAGTGCTAACCACTGAGCCACCGTGCTGCGCAATTAATTAAGGAAATTTGTAAACGGCACCTTGTGCTTGACTCATCCATGTTTCTGATGATGTGACATACTAGTTTGATGAATGGATTGCAGTGGATGTTACTGACATGGATTTTCAGAAGATAATTGACGAAGAAAAACATAACGGGCTGGTTAACAAAATTAAGGCTCATGGAATTTGAAGGTCAGTAATTAATTGAACAAAAAGAAGTCTTCAGGACAGAAAACAATGGGGTGGGGTAATGGTTTATTCCTCAGACTGGATGAGTAGACAGCACATGTTCTCTGACAGTCAGTGCTAGGATCAGTGATATTTTAGCTGCATATCAATTTTTTTATTCCTAGAAGTAAATTGGAATTTCAAAATTTGCTAATGATACCAAACTTCGATGAGTGGCAAACAGTGAGGATTACATGAATAACCTGGAGTATAATATAAAGAAGAAACAAAGAAAGAACAAAGAAAAATTTACAGCCCAGGAACAGGCCCTTCGGCCCTCCAAGCCTGTGCCGATCCAAATCCACTGTCTAAGCCTATCACCCAATTCCTAAGGATCTGTATCCCTCTGCTCCCCACCTACTCATGCATCTGTCCAGATGCACCTTAAATGAATCTACCGTGCCTGCCTCTACTACCTCTGCTGGCAACGCCTTCCAGGCACCTACCACCCTCTGTGTAAAGTACTTTCCCCATGTATCCCCCTTAAACTTTTCTCCTCTCACCTTGAACGCGTGACTCCTCGTTATTGAATCCCTCACCCTGGGAAAAAGCTTATCTCTATCAACCCTGTCTACACCCTTCATGATTTTGAAGACCTCAATCAGGTCCCCCCTCAATCTTCTTTTTTCTAATGAAAACAATCCTAACCTACTCAACCTCTCTTCATAGCTAGCACCTTCCATACCAGGCAACATCCTTGTAAACCTTCTCTGTACCCTCTCCAAAGCTTCCACATCCTTTTGGTAATGTGGCGACCAGAACTGTACACAGTATTCTAAATGCGGCCGAACCAAAGTCTTGTACAATTTTAACATGACCTGCCCGCTCTTATACTCAATACCCCATCCGATGAAGGCAAGCATACCTTATGCCTTCTTGACCACTCTATCCACCTGTGCAGCCACCTTCAGGGTACAATGGACCTGAACTCCCAGATCTCTCTGCTCATCAACTTTTCCCAAGGCTCTTCCGTTTACAGTATAGTTTGCTCTAGAATTAGACCTCCCAAAATGCATCAGATATAGATAGGCTAGCAGAATGGGTAGCTGGAATTTAATGCAGGGAAATGCAAAGTGATGCAATTGGTAGAAGGGATAGGAAAAGGCAAAAGATTGTTCAGGAATGGAGGGATCTGGGGTTGCATGTGCATAGATCTTGAAAGGTAGGAGGACATATTTGGACTACAGTTCATACAGCATATGAGATTTTGGACTTCATAAACCCGTGAGTGCACATACAAGGAAATTATGCTGAACCTTCAATAATGCCTGGTAAGGCTCCAAATAGGGTATTATTCTTGTCACAAGGCTCCAATCTATAAAAGATATGAAGGCCCTTGAGAGGCACTAGGAGAGAGTTACCAGAATGGTTCCACACACATTGACGTTTGTTACAAGATAAGGCTAGAAAAGTTGCTTTCTGGCATGGTGGCTCAGTGGTTAGCACTGCTGCCTCACAGCACCAGCGACCCAGGTCCGATTCCACCCTCGGGCGACTGCCTGTGTGGAGTTTGCACACTCTCCCTGTGTCTGTGTGGGTTTCCTCCGGGTACTCCAGTTTCCTCCCACAGTCCGAAGATGTGCAGGCTAGGTGGATTGGCCTTGCTAAACTGACCATAGTGTTCAGGGGTGTATAGATTAAGTGGGTTATAGGGGGATGGGTCTGGGTGGGATGCTCCAAGGGGCGGTGCGGTGCGGACTTGTTCGGCCGAAGGGCCTGTTTCCACACTGTAGAGATTCTATGATTCTAGACTGGCATTTTAATTAAGTAAATCTGTGGACTGACTGGATTGCTGCAAGGAGAGCCAGCATGGATTCAATGTGAAAGATAACTTCTTTCTTTGCTGTAAATATTCCTAGGACTCTGAGTTAAAGCAGGGTGTTTCCCTAAGCATCTGCAGCACAAATTCTAATGCATAATCTGGGCTACATTACAACACAATTGGCAGAGTGACACCTGACCTCAGCCAATAAGAAGAGATCTAGGGAAAAAGACAGAAATGCTCTTCTGTCTGATCCATGAATGGTCCTTCATTTGAAAATAAATTAGGTGGTTTTGTTGCAGCACACAATTTTTGAATGTCAGCTTGACTCAGATGCAGAAATAGCATTTGGTCAGGGAGGGAACAGAGGACAGAGTCTTGCAATCATTCTCCAGTATGGTCTGGCACTTTAGGAGCAGTCATAGAAAGAGGAAAACATGAGCAAAAAATTAGATATAAAAAAGCATCTTAAGCATCCAAAGCTAGAAGTATCATGCAATGGAACTATGATATTCTCTAATGTCACGGATAAAAACTACATAAGGGTTGCTACAAAGAACAGTCTGTTTTTGACACTAGCACCAACTTTTATTTTTCATGGATGTGGGAACCTACAGCCATTGAGAACTTGCCACATCAGACATATGAGCAGCATAAATGACTTATGTGGCAATCATAATGGGAATGCACAGTGTATGCTCAGGCTACAGACTGTAAAGGGATCGTGACACAAGCCCCTTTCAACTGCTTGAATATACACCTGGTTGTAAGAAATTCTCGTACAATTCTTGGTTTTTTAATATATGCTTTTTTCCAAGTACACCATTAGTTACTGTTAAAATAATTTTCTTCTCGCCCTTTTTACCTTTTCTGGGTTTAAACCAAGCTCCTTGACAACAGCAATTGACTGTGCAGCGAAAGCTTCATTAATTTCAAACAGATCAACTTCATCCAACGTCCAGCCAGCTTTATCCACCTAGTAAATTTAGGAGATTAGTAAATTAAGCCCATGGTTTAGCAGTGATTTAACATAACCTCTATTCCACCAGACTTTGAAAATACCGATGATAATGATAATGTAAAAATAGGTCTCTTATTACAACATGTCCTGTAGATTTGTTAGTAGGAATACTTGAATAGCAAATCAATAATCATCACAGGTGGTGATAATAAAAAGGTGATAAATTGAGCATATATAGTGCAGGAGCTGAATTAAGCTGCTGAAAGAACTATTTTCACAATGCTACATCTCTTAATTTCCTCATGATACTGCGTAGTGCCTTATTCTCAGCTACTTGTCTCTTGACAAAAATACCAAACCAGTCACAGAAATGTGTGACAGAACCATTAAATCAAGACAGGCAGGTGTCTACACAGCTCATAGAGTTAAGAGGTTGGACAAGGAGAAACTAGATTATTGATTTTATATTTTATTGTTAC
>JAHRHZ010000162.1:16221-59154 GCA_024137785.1 Ginglymostoma cirratum
GGATAGGTGGAGAGGAGGCAGACAAGTCGAAGAGGCGGGGATGGAGCGTTTAGGCCCGAAACGTCAAGTTTTCCTGCTCCTATGATGCTGCTTGACCTGCTGTGTTCATCCAGCCCCATGCTTGTTAACAAGGGTAATGTTAGTTGACTAGTAATGCAAAAGCACTGGGGACACAGGTTCAAACTCCACTGTCATAGCTGGTGGAATTTAGATTAGATCAATTAAAAAATCTGGAATTAAAAGCTTGTCTCAGTAATGGTTACCTTGATTTCATTGTTGTTCATTATAAAAATCTATCTGACTCACTAGTGCCTCGAAGAAGGGAAACTTGTTCTAACTGGTCTGGCCTACATGAGTCCAAATCCATAACAATGTGGTTGACTTTTAAATGCCTTTTGAAAGCCTGTTAGCCATTAAGTTATCAGAGATAAAAGGTACTGCAGATGCTGGAGAATCCGAGATAACAAGCATGGGGCTGGATGAACACAGCAGGTCAAGCAGCATCATAGGAGCAGGAAAACTTGACGTTTCGGGCCTAAACCCTTCATCAGAAATGGGGGAGGGGAAGAGGGTTCTGAAATAAATAGGGAGAGAGGGGGAGGCGGATAGAGGATGGATCGAGGAGAGGATAGGTGGAGAGGAGGCAGACAACTCGAAGAGGCGGGGATGGAGCCAGTGAAGGTGAGTGTAGGTAGGGGGGTAGGGAGGAGATAGGTCAGTCCAGGGAGGACGGACAGGTCAAGGGGGCGGGATGATGTTAGTAGATAGGAGATGGGGGTGTGGCTTGGGGTGAGAGGAAAAACAGGTTAGGGAGGTGGAGATGAGCTGGGCTGTTTTTGGGATGCGGTTGGGGGAGGGGAGATTTTGAAGCTTGTGAAATCCACATTGATGCCATTGGGCTGCAGGGTTCCCAGGCTGAATATGATTTGCTGTTCCTGCAGCCTTCGGGTGGCATCACTGTGGCATTGTAGGAGGCCAAGGATGGACATGTCATCTGAGGAATGGGAGGGGGAGTTATTAAGTTGCTACAAGGTCAGACAGGAATGAAACTGGATGAACCACCCAGCACCGACCCGTGAAGTAACTCCACAGATATCCTGACAGGTATCCTGTCACTGAGTCACCCCTTATTTACCCATGGAAAGTCCTTGACACTGATTCAGCTTCCTTAGAGCCAGCTCTCAGAGTGAACAGAACCTCTGACATTCCTGTTTATATTAGTCAGCCAGGGCTCTGCTTTTAGGCCAGATTAATAGCCCCAGTCAGTGAACTCATTCCACCAGGTCCACCTGGTTGACCTCATTACAATCACTACATCCACCCCCGTCACTCCACCTCCAACCCCGTGCCTGAGGCCATAAGCAGGTTCTTTTGTTTTTGGAACTCCTCCTGAAGCGTTTTAGCACTGGGTCAAGTTCCCCCAACTCTGTCTCTAGTACGGTGGCGTGTAATGCACAGTAGCTCACATCTTGCACCCAGAGCATCTCGGAAGAAATTCATTCTCTTCTTCAGGAAGCAGAGGTGAAGAAGCAGCAGCATCCATCATGTCCACCTCAGATTCTAAGCCACCTTCAACGCCTGAAGGAGAGGGCAAACCCACAGGTTCTGTAACAGTTGGAAAGTCAGTCAAGGAGCCAGGCATGTTTTTACTCCCACAATATTTGCAAGTTTACAGCTTTCACATGGTCATGTGTTTGTTCAGGACCATCGCACCTACCCGAAGTTTTATACGTCACTGGATCTGACCTTGCATCAAACATGCCTCTTACCCATGCAGAGCCACTCCTGTGGTTTGCACACCAAACTTCAGCCCCTGACATAAACTGTCTCTCTCGCTGAGCAGAGTCATGTGTCAGGCATTGGTGTTCCTGATGCTGTTCCACCGTACTCCCCTCAAGGTCCTAGAAGTTCAGATTTGTGTGGAGTCTTCTCCCCATTAGCAACCCTGCTGGAGCTAGTTACATGAGGTGTGGGCTGATAATCAAATAGGAACCCGGACAGTTCAGTAGCAAGTGAAGCTGTAGGCTGTTTCTTTAAGCCTGCCTTCAAAGTTTAGTCTGCTCTTTCTGTCAGACCATTGGATGCTGAATGGTATGGAGCTGTCCTTATATAATAAATAACATTCGACTTTAGGAAATACTCAAATTCCCTACTGGTAAACAATGGCCTGTTTATCTGTGACCAAGACGTCCAGGAATTGCAAAAGATAAGAGAAGTTTTTCTATCTTTGTCCCCGTGTTTGATGAAGAAACTCTATGCACATCCAGCCACTTTCAGTGGTTATCCACAATGACAAAGAATGTCAAGGCCAAGAAAGGGACTGCAAAATCAATGTGTAACTGAGTCCAGGGTTTACCCAGCCATTCCCATGAATGTGAGAGAGCTGCTGGCAGTAAGTTTGTCTTTGTTGGCACTCTGGGCATTGCCCCACCAACACAGCTATATCTAGCCACCAGACATAACTTCTCGCAAACATCTTCACTTTTGGAAATGCCTGGATGACTCTGATGGAATTTTGGCAGAAACCTTTGCTCGAGACAATCACTCAAGCTCCCCATAGTAAGATGCCATTCTCTGCTGTGGGCCGGTGTCTCCAGGTTAAAAAAGGTTTCAATTCTGATTGTGACAGCCCTTTGGTTTTCCCCATCACCACCAGCTATTTTGGTTTTGCCAGGACCAGATCTTTCTGTGTCCAAGGTCTGATATTGTCAGCTGTGACTGGAAGTTTGTCCAGAAAATTTAAAACAGAATGGACTTTTCCAGCAGCGGGGTATCACCAGCAGTGTAACTGCCAGTGGGAGGTTGTTCAATGCATCCACATTTACCACTTGACCTCCCAGACGGTGTTCCAACTTGTAATTATATGCACTTAGAGTCCATCACTGAATTCGCCTGAACTTATTGGCAGCACTGACTTGTTCTCTTTAAGTATACCTAGTAGAAGTTTGCAGCCCATTATCTTATAAATCTATAACTGTAAAGGTATTGGTGAGACTTTGGACTCCAAATATGGCTGTCAAACCTTCCTTCCCTATCTAGGTGTATTGACGCTCTGCATTAGCCAAAGTTCTGGTTATGTACTCTATTGGGCATTCCTCTCCGTTGGGCCAGCTATGAGCTAATACTACCCTGATGCCATATAGTCATTAGCAGATCTCACTCAGGATCATAGCTTGCCAACACTTTAGAAGAGGATCGCTGTTTCTTCACTTTCCTCAAAGCTCACGTCAATTTCCAAGTCTGACCCTTTTTTGTAAAAGAGTTGAAGCAAAGATGCCAGAATGGAAGTACTGAGCTAAATGTTTAAGGACTATGTCCAAGTTCTCTAAACGCTCCTTATTGGTCTTCTTTGTTATTAGCATATCATCTAGATAAATGGTGACCTGGGGTAGACCTTGCAAAATGTCCTCCATCGCCCACTGAAAAATCGCACAGGCTGACAACACCCAAAATGGCAGTCTCATATAATGGTATAAACCCTCATGGATACTAATTGTAGCATACTTCTGTGAATCCTCATCTAACCACAATTGCAAGTATGCATGACTCATGAAGCTTCGTGAAGGACAGCCTTCCTACCAGATTTGCATATAAATCCTCTATACGATGGATTGGGTATTTAACCAACCACAAAAAGTGTTTACCATTTGTTTAAAATCTCCACAAAGGTGAACTGACCCGTTGGACTTCACAATCGGTACCAACGGTGCTACCATTCTGCAAACAGGAATAGTGTGATAATTCCTTCGCTTTCCGGTCTTCTGATTTCTGCCTCTACTATTGCCCACGATGCGACTGTCACTGGCAGGCCTCATAGAATCATGGAATTGCTTCCTGGACCACATGCAAGGTGGCCTTGGCTTCTTTGATAGACTCTAGACCTTCCTGAAAAACGTCCGGGTATTTATTTAGGACTCCACCCAGGCAGCCATTTTCTAATTGAAAAATGTTGAACAAATCTGGGTGAATCTTTCTCAACCAATTTTGCTCCATCAGCTTGGGTCCGAGCCTTTTACTACAAACAGTGGTAACTGAACCAGCTGTTTCTCATAAGAGATCAGGACCAAAGTTGAATCCTGAATCTGCAAAGGTTCCCCAGTATAGGTTCTCAGTCTAGCCAAGGTCTTGCGTAAATGTAAGGGTTGAACTCCAGAGAGAATTTTGTTAAACACTGATTCTACAATCACTAAAATGGCCGCGCCAGTATTGATCTCCATGAGAACCAGGTGATCATTTAACCAGAGATAAAAGGTACTGCAGATGCTGGAGAATCCGAGATAACAAGCATGGGGCTGGATGAACACAGCAGGTCAAGCAGCATCATAGGAGCAGGAAAACTTGACGTTTCCGGCCTAAACCCTTCCTGAAACATCAAGTTTTCCTGCTCCTGTGATGCTGCTTGACCTGCTGTGTTCATCCAGCCCCATGCTTGATCATTTAACCAGATGTTTGTTTTGATTGGTTCTGATTTGGATGTTGCTAGGCAATTTAACTGTTCCAAATCAGATGCAGGTGGGCTTTTCCAGGGTGTGCACTCTCCTGGGTACCGTCCTATGAGTTCTCTTACTCCATTTAGGTCTACTGGGACTCTTGGGCTGTCTCATGTCTGCATTCTGGCAGCAACGTCAATGGTTTGCTGGCCCAGATCCTAAAAAAAATTTTAACCATTTGGTCAAGGTCACTGGACCCGAAACGTTAACTCTGTTTTCTCCTTCACAGATGCTGCCAGACCTGCGGAGGTTTTCCAGCAACTTTGTTTTTGTTCCTGTTTTAACCATTTGGTCAAGGCTTTGCTTTGTGTGGGGTTTTGATGTGGGCTGACCTACAGTCCCTCTATTTAGGATATGACCTGAATGAAGTGATGCAATTGCCTTCATTCAAGTGGTGTGTTCCAAGCTCAATTTGACCTGCAACTCATATGCTCCATTTGCCACATTTTCCACTGTTAAAGACAGTAGTACTGCCTGTTTCAAGTTCAGTTGGGCTTCAACTAATAGGTAGTTTTGCATGGTTACATCATTAATCGCACATACCAAACTGTCTCTCAGCATCTCATTAAGGGTTCAAGGTTACATGCCTCTGCCAGTCATCTTAACCTTAACCTAGTTAAAAATCCTGATATGGATTCCCCTGGTTCTTGAATTGTCGAGTAAGACTGATAGCATCTCAGAATTAGGGGAGGTTGGGGTTCTAACATTCCTTAACTAAATCCATCATACCTCAAAAGGTTTGAGTATCTGGTGCCTCAGGGAAAGTTAGACTCCTAATAACTAAAAAAAACTGCATGTCCACAGCTGTTGGGAGAATTGTTGCTTTTCATCTGCCCCCATTTCATTTGCCTGGAAAAAAAAACATATTCTTCCCATATATTGGGCCCAATCTTCTATGGCAGGATTAAACGAGTCAACCTTCCCAAATAACAGTGTCATACCAGAAATGTATAACTCAACTCAAAGATGACCACTGCAAGTGAATTTCTTCAGAAGCATGCTTTTCACTTGTTGCCGCTAAAATAACTCCAGAGAGGCTGGTATCCTGTCACCAAGTCACCCTTTATTTACATATGGAAAGTCCTTGACACTGATCCAGCTTCTTTAGAGCCAGCTCTGAAAATGAACAGAACCTCTTTCACTCCTGTTTATACCTGTTAGCAATGGCTCCTTGATCAAACCAGATTAACAGCCCCAATCGGGGAACTCCTATTCTTTGAGGTCCACCTGGCTGACCTCATTACAAACACTACAATCTGAGCACTAGAAATGACAACGCTGATGCCAACCCTGTTGACCATTAAAAATCAACCTCAGTACTATCAAGGAGACTTCTGCCAAAATTAGGAGAGCTGCCCCACAGATTAGTCAAGCAATAGCCTGAAATAGTTACACTAACCAAATCATACCTTATAGACACCACTATCACCTTTCCTGGATTTGACATGTCCCATTTACGGGCTAGGTCCAGCAGAGCTGGTGGCACAGTGGGATGGAGTCAGGAAGGGAAAATTCTAAAGTAAATATAATCTATTTACTTGTGATAAATAGCAGCTCTGGTTAAGTACAGAAAACTGGTCTCAAGGCAGGCATGGGTTAATCCAGGATTTGTTAAAGTTAAATTATAAATCACAAACTCCATTAAATTGTTTGACTGGACAATACAAGATTGATCAAGTTAGACCAGTACATATTGCGTGTAAGAACTTTGGAAGCCAGTTGACAAACAGATTTTTAAAAGAATGAAAGCACAAAGAATTAAGAGGAACGTAGTAGTATAGGTATAAAACAAAATACTATGGATTCTTGGATCTGAAATATAAACAGAAAATATTGGAGAAACTCAGCAGGTCTGACAGCATCAATGGGCAAAGAAATTGAGTTAATATTTTTAGTCCAATATGACTGCGCTTCAGAATTGCTGAGGTTCTCCAGTATTTTCTATTTTTAGCATGGATATAAAAATCAGTGACAGGAGGCAAAGGTGAACTGAAATTTTTCAGAGTGGTGGTTTGCAGTGATGTTCCTCAAGGGTCAATTTTAATCTTCTCAAATTTTTTGGATGACCTAGTCCCAACTATTGGTGGTAGTATTATAATGCTTGCATATTAGATTGAAAAGTAGCAGATAGTGAGGAGGAGAGTTTACAGCCTATGGATGACACCATCGAGATGATGAAATGATGGTGGAGTTCAATGTGAAGAATGTGAAACGATACACATTCAAAGGACTAGAATAGAACTGTCATTTATTGTCATTTGTATTTTTTACAAAAAAAAATGAAAATGTTTAAAATCACCATAATATGGCACCTAAGTCACCATTCCACAGCACCTAACTTGCCATACCATGACTCATAGAAAAGACGCATAAAAGGCATAATTTTGAAAAGTGTAGGCGAGTAGTGATCGTAGTCACCATATACACAAATTCTTAAAGGTGATCAAGCAACACATAGGCTATTTGGATTTATAAACAGAAGCGTAGAATATAAAAACAGAGAGAGCTTTATGAATTGATGGTTAAGCTTCAACTGGACAATTGTGCACAATTCTGGGAACTACACTTTGGAAATTTATAAAGGGTACAGAAAAGATTAAACAGGATGTTACCAGAGTTGACGGATTTGAGTAAGGAGTGGAGAAATTAGAAAACTAAGGACTGAACTCAGTGGAAATTAAATGTTTCAGAGATAGTAGGAACTGCAGATGCTGGAGAATCTGAGATAACAAGATGTAGAGCTGGATGAACACAGCAGGCCAAGCAGCATCAGAGCAGCAGGTTGGCTGACGTTTCCGGCCTAGACCCTTCTTCAGAAGGGTCTAGGCCGGAAACGTCAGCCTTCCTGCTCCTCTGATGCTGCTTGGCCTGTTGTGTTCAGGAAATTAAATGGTTTCAGTTTTCTGAAAAGATAAGACTTCCTACTGGTTTCCTAATTGAATTATCTAACATATGTGATGAAATAACCAAGAAAGAAATGAAATATTCAACAATATTTTGGTACAGTCCGTATTACAGAAAGGCATAGTATTAATAAACAAAGTTCTGAAGGAAAGTGCATTTCTTACTGCTTTCCTTATTGCTGGTATAGGGCCAATTCCCATAATAGCAGGATCCAATCCAGCTTGTGCCCAGGATACAACATGTGCCAAAGGCATTAAATTTCTTTTAAGAGCTTCTGATTTCTTCATCAGAATTACAGCCGCTGCTCCATCACTTATACCTATAGCAACAGGAAACAAAATAACATTAGTCCAGTTATCGTGATTGCTAGTCACTGCTCAAGAGATGAAAATGACTAGGGTAAAGGATAGGCACATCACCCACCTGATGCATTAGCAGCTGTGATACTGCCAGTCCCATCGTTTAAAAAACATGGCTTCAGTTTTGACATCACTTCATAACTACTACCGTGACGGGGAAATTCATCAGCTGATACTTCAAAAGAGCCTGAAGAGAGATATGTCTATGTCCAGTTATTTACATCAGAAGCTAACATTGAACACTAGTGATTAATTTGAGATAGACCCTTGTGTAGAATCATTAGAGTCCTTTGAATATGAAAATCACCAAAACTAAGATCCACCTCACACCCCACTTATTTCAAACTAAAAGATAAAATGTATTCATCTAGAGCACTGTGTCCAATTTTGATCTCCTTACCTGAGGAGGTATGTTCTGGCTACGGGGATAGCGCAACGAAGACCAATTCCTGGGATGGCAGGACTGATGTACAAAGAGTCTGGATCAGTGAGGACCAAATGCACTGGAATTTAGACAAATTGGGGAGGATCTCATAGAAACCAATAAAATTCTAACAGGATAGACAAGATAAATGCAGGGAGATGCTCCCAATGACAGCGGAGTCCTGAACCTGGGGTCAAAAACTAAGGATTCAGGGTAAGCCATTTAGAACTGAGATGAGGAGAAATTTCTTCACCCAGAAAAGGTGGAATTCTTTGCTACAGAAAGTGGTTGAAAAGATTCAATGTTTTGGCCTCAAAGAGTTTAGATACAACTCTTAGGGTTAAGGGGATCAAAGGGTATGGGGAGAAAGTGAGAATAGGGTATTGATCAGCATGATTATTGAACAGCAGAGGAGGCTTAAAGGCCAAATGGCCTACCCCACTCCTATTTTCTATGTTTACTGCCTTGATACGCCGAGATTATGTTTTTCAGTGAGCATTTTCACTTGGAACATGGAAAATCCAAAATCAGTTTTACTATAGTCTGCACAGAGGTAATATTGAAAGTGGGCTGAAGTCAGGAATAAAAAATAGCTGAGGAAATTATATAACACAAGAAGTCATCTACAAAAGTATTCCAGGTGGTGGAGGCGGGTACTCTTGAATCATTTAAGAAGCATCAGGATGGGTACTTAAAATGCCAAGACATAGTAGGATACAGACTAAGTGCAGATAAATGAATTTAATGTAGTTTTGGTGTTTATTGGTCAGCATAGACATGGTGGGCCAAAGGACTTGTCTCTATGCTGCTATGACTCTATGACCTAGGACAAAATGCAGTTATATAAAACTGCTGGACGCATCCAAACTGCAGATAGGTTACGATCCATTCATCTAGTACTATGATGCTAAACATTACAATTTAGTATTGGCATCCCTCATCTGCTAAAACACAATTATAACTTGTGGAGAAAACTAATATATTTCAAAATTGAGCAATGATAGTGAACCAAAACCTGAACATTTTGCTGTTGAAGCGAGTCCTTTTTGTGTTTTTATGTCTTATTCATTAATTCAAATTTACTGAGTTTAGATGTCAGATATTACCTTATCGCTAAATTAACCTCACTGGTTTGGCCATTTCACTATTGAGCAGAGACAATAGAAGCAATTATGGCAGAGGCTACAGACAACTGGAGGAGGCCAAGCTCGTACTGTGCCGCCCGGTTGATGGCAGGCCTCAGATGAGCCTGATTGAGCTGTAAATTGCAGATACGTGAGACTGGTAGATCTGTCTGAGGCATTGAGAAAACATGTGCAGGTGATCCATTCAGGTCACGAGCTCAGTATTGTTTTGCAAAATTAGTCTATCACTAGCAACATGAACACACTGGACTCTAATGGGCAGGTGAGAGATGCATGGTGACCACACATATCTCTCAAACAGCACCACCACCAGTGGAAAGCAGAGTCGTGCCACACTCACCAAGAGTACAAAGGAGATACCAGTTGAAAAACTTAAGGGTACTTGTCTTAAATACTTGTCATAGGTAAGATTCTTATTTTTGTTTTAAGTGCAAAAGGGCAAAGATGGCAGTTAGGGCAGTGGTATGATCATCCTGTCAGATGTGGGAAATTAGGGAGCAGTCTAGTGTACCTGACAACTACATCTTCAGGAAGTGTCACTTGCTGCTGCTCCTCACAGACTATAAATCATAGAATCCCTACAGTGTGGAAACAGGCCCTTCGGCCCAACAAGTCCACACCGATCCACACAGCATCCCACCCAGACCCATCCCCCTACAACCCACCTAAGCTACACATCCCTGAACACTACAGGCAATTCGGCATGGCCAATCCACCTAACCTGCACATCTTTGGACTATGGGAGGAAACCAGAGCACCCGGACGAAATCCACGCAGACCCACGGGGAGAATGCGCAAACTCCACACCGACAGTCGCCCGAGGATGGAATCAAACCTGGGTCCCTGGCGCTGTGAGGCAGCAGTGCTAACCACTGAGCCACCGTGCCACCTTGGTTCGGCTGGAGAAGCAGCTGGACACACTGTGGCGATTACAGGGGGCAGACAGAGTGATAGATTCTAGCTTTAGGGAGGTGGTCACACCACAGGTCCAGGCAGATAGATGGTGACTGCCAGGAGAGGCAGCAAGTAGTTCAGGAGTCTCCTGTGGCTATTCCCATTTCAAACAGGTATATACCGTTTTGGATACTGCTGGGGGGATAGCCTTTCAGGAAATAGTATTAGCAGTAGCCAGACCTGTGGCACCACAGCTGGTTCTGCTGTAGAGCAGAGTGTGGCAAAGTCTAGGTGAGTGATATTAATAGGTGACTCAATAGTAAGCGGCAAAGATAGGCATTTCGGTGGCTGTGAATGTGGCTCTAGGATGGTGTGTTTCGTCCTTGGTGTCAGGGTCCTTGATGTCTCTGAGTGGGTACAGGACATTCTGAAGCGGAAGGGAAAAGAGCCAGAAGACATTGTCCATGTTGGCACAAATGACATAGGTAGGAGTAAGGAAGAGGTCCTGTGAAGACAATTCAGGAAGTTAGGTAGGGAGCTAAAACGCAGGACTACCAGGATAGTAATCTCAGGATTACTACCTGTGCCATGGGCTAGTGAGGCTAGGAACAGAGAGAGAGTGCAGTTGAACACATGGCTGCAGATCTGGTGCTGGAGGAAGGGCTTCAGATAATATGGATCATTGGGATGTTTTCTGAGGAAGGTGGGGCCTGTACAGGAATAAATATCCTGAGCAGGAGGTTTGCGAGAGCTCTTCAGGTGGGTTTAAACTAGTGTGGCAGGGAGGTGGGAACCGGAATACTAGGCCAGTAAGTGCAGGGACTGTGGACAAAAGTGTGACAGAGATATGCATAGGACAGAGTAAGAGCAGGCACAGGGAAGTCAGAGGGGCTCAGAGGGACTGGAGGACTAGAATTCATCTACTTCAATGCAATAAGTATAGCAGGTAAGTCAGATGAAGTAAGAGCATGGATTACTGCATGGAATTATGGTATTATTGCCACTACAGAGACATGGTTAAAGGAGGTACAGGACTGGCAGCTTAAGATTCCTGGATATAGTTGTTTCAGAAAGGAAAACAAAGTGGGTGGGGGAGTTGCACTGCTGATTGGGGATCACATCACAGATGTGTGTAGGGAGAACACATTGGATGGATCTTGCATTGAGGCATTATGGGTCGAACTCAGGAATAGGAAGGGTGAAATCACAATGTTAGGAATTTTCTATAGACCTCCCAACACCCACAAGACATGGATATGTAGTCAGATACCGGAAAAGTGTGAAAACAGCAGGGTAGTTGTGTTGGGTGACTTCAACTTTCCTCTTATTGACTGGGAATCCCCTGGTGCCAGGGGCTCAGATGGAGACCAATTTGTTAGTTGTGTCCATGATGGCTTTTTAAGGCAGTATGTTGACAGTCCAACCAGAGAGGAGGCTGCATTAGATTTGGTCCTTGGGAATGAGTCAGGACAGGTGATTAATGTTTCACTAGGAGAGCATTTCAGGCTTAGTGACCATAATTCCATAAGATTTCGAGTAGTCATGGAAAAGGACACAAGTGGCCCTCGGGTGAGGGTGCTTAATTGGGCACTAGCCAATTACACCCAAATTAGACAGGAACCAGAGAATGTGGATTGGAAGTAGTTACTTGAAGGCAAATCCACCTCTGGTATGCAGGAGGCTTTTAAAGACCAATTGACTAAAGTGCAGGACATGCATGTCCCTGCAAAATTAAAGGATAGGAATGGCAGGATTCAGGAACCATGGATAACAAGGGAAATTGTAAGGTTAGTCAAAAGAAAAAGGGAAGCATACCACAAAGTCTAGGCAGCTACAAATTGACGAAGCCCTGAGAAATTAGGAAGGAACTTAAAGGCACAATTAGGGGCGCAAAAAAGGGCCATGAAATGTCTTTAGCAAACAGGGTCAAGGAGAATCCTGAGGCTTTTTATGCATATGTTAGGAGAGAGGGAAACAAGGGAAAAGACTACACTCAAGGATGAAGGAGGGTAGTTATACATAGAGTCACAGCAAGTGGGGGAAATCCTGGATGAGTACTTTGTATTGGCTTTCACCAAGGAGAAGGACATGACTAATGACATCACTGAGGATGAACAGTCAGTCATCAGTAAAGGATGCACCTTCATTCCTCTCCGCCCACACATCAACGAATTCCATTCATGTTTGGATGTCAAACACTTTTTCTGCCGTCTCCTCCTCTGCGCCTATTTCTTTAACCACGAGTCTAACACACCCTCAACAGATCCCTTCTCCCGCCCACGCCCTCCACTTCCTCCAAGACTTCCAATTTCCTAGCCCCCAACACCTCATTTTCACTATGGACATCCAATCCATGTACACTTGCATTCCCCACGCGGATGGCCAAAAAGCCCTCTGCTTCTTCCTCTCCCGCAGGCCCAACCAAGCCCCCTCCACCAACACCCTCATCCGCTTAACTGAACTTGTCCTTACCATTAACAACTTCTCCTTTAACTCCTCCTTTAACTCCTCCCACTTCCTACAGACTAAGGAGGTGGCCATGGGAACCCGCATGGGCCTAAGCTATGCCTACATCTTCATAGGATACGTGGAACAGTCCCTCTTCTGCTGCTACACTGGTACTATTCCCCACCTCTTCCTCTGCTACATCGATGACTGTTTTAGCGCTGCGTTGAGCTCCCATGAGGAGCCTGAACAGTTCAGCAACTTTACTAACACCTTTCACCCCAAACTCAAATTCACCTGGACCATCTCTAACACCTCTCTCTCCTTCCTGGACCTCTCTGTCTCCATCTCTGATGACCGTCTCAAAACCGACATCTACTTCAAGCCCACCAACTCTCACAACTACCTACACTACACCTCCCCTCACCCACCTTCCTGCACGAATGCAATCCCCTGCTCCCAATCCTCAGCCTCCGCCCATGTCTGCTCCCAAGATGGGGCGTTCCACTCTCGAACATCCTAGACGTCCTCTTATTTCAAGGTCTGCAACTTCCCCCCTTTGGTGGTCAAAAATGCTCTCGACCGCATCTCTTGCGTTTCCCGCATCTCTTGCGTTTCCCGCATCTCTGCCTTCACATCCCCTCCCTCCAACAAAAACAAAGACTCAATCCCCCGTGTCCTCACATATGACCCCACTAACCTCCGTATCCAATGTATCATTCTCCGCCACCCCCTACCCAATGATATATTTCCGTCGCCATCCTATCTGCCTTTCATAGGGACCATACTCTCCACAACTCCCTTGTCCGCTTCACACTCCCCAATAGCCTCACTACACACAGCACCTTTCCCTTCAACCGCAGGAAGTGTTACACCTGCCTCTACACCTTGTCCCTCACCTCCATTCAAGGCACCAAACAAACTGTTCACATCACACAGAGGTTCATCTGCACATCTATCAATGTGGTCTACTGCATCTGCTGCTCCCGATTTGGCCTCCTCTACATTGGTGAGACCAAGCGGCGGCTCGGAGACCGCTTTGTAGAGCACCTGCACTCTGTTCGCGACAAACGACAACAACTACCGGTCGGGAACCATTTCAACGCCCTCTCTGACTCCCTGGGTGACATGTCCATCCTGGGCCTCCTCCAGTGTCACAATGACACCATTCGGGAACTGGAAGAGCAGCGCGTCATATTCCGCCTTGGGAGCCTACAAGCCAATGGTCTCAATGTGGACTTTACCATTTTCAAAATCTCCCCACCCCTGGCCTCATCCCATGACCAGCCCTCCCTCTCATCCCCACCTCCATGACCTGACACATCCTGTCTGTCTTCTCTCCCACCTATCCGCTCCTCCCAGCTCACTGACCAATCCCCACCACTGCCTACCTGCACTCACCTATCACCATCCCACCTACATTCCCCAGCCCCACCCTCCTCTCGCTATTTATTTCAGAGTTCCCTTCCCCCTCCCCCATTTCTGAAGAAGGGTCCTGACCCGAAGCGTCAACCTTCCTACTCCTCTGATGCTGCCTGGCCTACTGTTCTCCTCCAGTTCTACACTGTGTTATGTCTGACTCCAGCATCGGTAGCTCTTACTATAGAACAAAGAACAATACAGCGCAGAACAGGCCCTTCGGCCCTCGATGTTGCGCCGACCTGTGAACTAATCTAAGCCCATCCCCCTACACTATCCCATCATCATCCATATGCTTATCCAAGGACTGTTTAAATGCCCCTAATGTGGCTGAGTTAACTACATTGGCAGGCAGGGCAGTCCACGCCCTTACCACTCTCTGAGTAAAGAACCTGCCTCTGACATCTGTCTTAAATCTATCACCCCTCAATTTGCAGCTATGCCCCCTTGTACTAGCCGACGTCATCATCCTAGGAAAAAGACTCTCACTGTCCACCCTATCTAATCCTCTGATCATTTTCTGGGTCTCTATTAAATCCTCTCTTAGCCTTCTTCTCTCCAATGAGAACAGACCCAAGTCCCTCAGCCTTTCCTCATAAGACCTTCGCTCCAGACCAGGCAACATCCTGGGAAATCTCCTCTGCACCTTTTCCAATGCTTCCACATCCTTCCTGTAATGGGGCGACCAGAACTGTACGCAATATTCCAAGTGAGGCCGCACTAGCGTTTTGTACAGTTGCAGCATGACATCACAGCTCCGGAACTCAATCCCTCTACCAATGAAACCTAACACACCGTATGCCTTCTTAACAGCACTATCAACCTGGGTGGCAACTTTCTGGGATCTATGTACCTGGACACCAAGATCCCTCTGCACATCCACACTACCAAGAATCTTTCCATTGACCCAGTATTCTGCCTTCCTATTATTCTTCCCAAAGTGCATCACTTCACATTTATCTGCATTGAACTCCATTTGCCACCTTTCAGCCTAACTCTGCAGTTTATCCAAGTCTCCCTGCAACCTGCAACATTCTTCCACACTGTCCACCACTCCACCGACTTTAGTGTCATCTGCAAACTTACTAACCCATCCACCTATGTCTGCGTCCAAGTCATTTATAAAAATGACAAACAGCAGTGGTCCCAAAACAGATCCTCGTGGCACACCACTAGTAACTGGACTCCAGGCTGAATATTTTCCATCAACCACCACTCGTTGCCTTCTTTCAGAAAGCCAGTTTCTAATCCAAACTGCTAAATCTCCCTCAATCCCATGCCTCCGCATTTTCTCCAATAGCCTACCATGTGGAACCTTATCAAAGGCTTTACTGAAGTCCATGTACACCACGTCAACTGCCCTACCCTCATCCACATGCTTGGTCACCTTCTCAAAAAACTCAATGAGGTTTGTGAGACACGACCTGCCCTTGCCGAATCCATGTTGACTATCTCCAATCAAATTGTTGCTTGCGAGATGATTATAAATCCTATCTCTTATAATCCTTTCCAAAACCTTTCCTACAACAGATGTAAGGCTCACTGGTCTATAATTACCTGGGTCATCTCTTCTGCCCTTCTTGAACAAGGGCACAACATTTGCAATCCTCCAGTCCTCTGGTACTAAACCTGTAGACAATGACGACTCAAAGATCAAGGCCAAAGGCTCTGCCATCTCCTCCCTAGCTTCCCAGAGAATCCTCGGAAAAATCCCATCCGGCCCAGGGGATTTATCTACCTTCACACCTTCTAGGATTGATAACACCTCCTCCTTACTAACCTCAATCCTTTCAAGTCTAACAGCCCGTATCTCAGTCTTCTCCTCCACAATATTCTCCTTTTCCTGAGTGAAAACAGATGAGAAATATTTGTTTAGCACCTCTCCGATCTCCACAGGGTCCACACACAACTTCCCACTTCTGTCTTTGACTGGCCCTATTCTTACCCTAGTCATCCTTTTATTCCTCACACACCTATAGAAAGCTTTAGGGTTCTCCTTAATTCTACCTGCTAATGACTGCTCATGTCCCCTCCTTGCTCTTTTTAACTCTCTCTTTAAATCCTTCCTAGCTAATCTGTAACTCTCCATCGCCTCATCTGAACCATCTCATCTCAATGTCACATAAGCCTCCCTCTTCCGCTTAACAAGAGATACAATTTCTTTTGTAAACCAAGGTTCCCTTACCTTATCACTTCCTCTCTGCCTGACAGGGACATACCTATCAAGGACACGCAATATCTGTTCCTTAAACCAGCTCCACATTTTGATTGTCCCCATCCCCTGCATTTTGCTACCCCATTCTATCCCTCCTAAGTCTTGCCTAATTGCATTATAATTGCCTTTCCCCCATCTATAACTCTTGCCCAGTGGCATGTTCCTATCCCTTTCCATTGCTAAACTAAACGTAACCGAATTATGGTCACTCTCTCCAAAGTGCTCACCTACCACCAAATCAAACACCTGGCCTGGTTCATTACCAAGTACCAGATCCAGTGTGGCCTCCCCTCTTGTCGGCCCTTCGACATACTGTGTCAAGAAACCCTCCTGCACACATTGGACAAAAGCTGATCCATCCGACGTACTAGAGTTATAGCATTTCCAGTCAATGTTGGGGAAGTTAAAGTCTTCCATAATGACCACCTTGTTCCTTTCACTCCTGCTCAGAATCGTTTTGCTGATCCTCTCCTCCACATCCCTGGAACTTTGCGGAGGCCTATAAAAAACTCCCAGCAGTGTGACCTCTCCTCTCCTGTTTCTGACCTCAGCCCATACCACCTCAGTAGACGAGTCCTCGTCAAAAGTTCTTTCAGCCACCGTTGTACTGTCCTTGACTAACAAAGCTACACCTCCCCCTCTTTTACCACCTTCCCTGATCTTTATGAAAGATCTAAACCCTGGAACCTGCAACATCCATTCCTGACCCTGCTCTATCCACGTCTCCGAAATGGCCACAACATCGAAGTCCCAGGTACCTATCCATGCTGCAAGCTTGCCTACCTTATTCCGGATACTCCTGGCGTTGAAGTCGACACACTTCAAACCAGCTTGCTGTCTGCCAGCACACTCTTGTGATGGTGAAATCCTGTCCATGTCCTCCCTTCTCTCATCCTCCTGTGTACTGGAACTACACCACAGGTTCCCATGCCCTTGCTGAGCTAGTTTAAATCCACCCGAATAGCACTAGCAAATTTCCCACCCAGGATATTAGTACCCCTCTGGTTCAAGTGAAGACCGTCCTGTTTGTAGAGGTCCCACCTTCCCCAGAATGAGCCCCAGTTATCCATATACCTGAAACCCTCCCTCCTGCACCATCCCTGCAGCCACGTGTTCAGCTGATACCTCTCCCTGTTCTTCACCTCGCTATCACGTGGCACGGGTAACAAACCAGAGATAACAACTCTGTTTGTTCTAGCTCTCAGCTTCCACCCTAGCTCCCTGAAATCCTGCCTTACATCCCTATCCCTCTTTCTACCTATGTCATTGGTACCTATGTGGACCACGACTTGGGGCTGGTCACCCTCTCCCTTCAGGACCCCAAAGACATGATCCGAGACATCATGGACCCTGGCACCTGGGAGGCAACACACCAACCGTGAGTCTCTCTCGTTCCTACAGAATCTCCTATCTGTCCCCCTAACTATGGAGTCCCCAATGACTAATGCTCTCCTCCTCTTCCCCCTTCCCTTCTGAGCAACTGGGACAGACTCTGCACCAGAGACCTGTACCCCATGGCTTACCCTTGGTAAGTCGTCCCCCTCAACAGAATCCAAAATGGTGTACCTGTTATTGAGGGGAACGGCCGCAGGGGATCCCCGCACTGTCTGCCTGTTCCCTTTCTGACTATCTCTGACTAATGTTGAGGTCAGGGATGAGTGTGTGAATACACTAGAGAATGTCAACATATTGATACAGGAAGTTTTGGGAATCCTAAATTGCATTAAGATGGACAAGTCCCCAGGACCAGATGGAATCTACCCCAGGTTACTCAGAAAGGCAAGGGAGGAAATAGCTGGGGCGTTGGCAGATATCTTCACATCCTCATTGACCACAGGTGAAGTTGAAGAGGACTGGAGATTAATGAATGTTGTTCCCTTATTTAAGAAAGAATGCAGGGATAATCCAGGAAACTACAGGTCGGTGAACTTGATGTCTATGGTGGGGAAGCTCTTGGAGAAGAGGGTGAGGGACATGATATATGCGCATTTGGAGGAAAGTGGACTAGTTAGTGATAGGCAGCATGGTTTTGTCTGGGGAAGGTCATGTCTCACCCACCTGAATGAGTTTTTTGAAGAGGTAATGAGGATAATTGATGAGGGAAGGCCTGTGGATGTAGTTTAAATGAACTTTAGTAAGGCATTTGATAAAGTCCCACATGGCAGGTTAGTATAAGAACTAAAATCACAAGGGATTCAGGGTGGTCTGCATAGATGGATAGAAAACTGGCTTGGTCATAGAAGACAGAGGGTAGTGGTGGAAGGATGTTTTTCAGAATGGATACTGGTAATTAGTGGTGTTCCACAGGGTTCAGTCTTAGGTCATCTGTTCTTTGTCCTATATATAAATGATCTGGAGGAAAATGTGGGTGATCTGACAAGCAAGTTTGCTGATGACATGAAGATGATTGTGAAAGTATACAACAGGATATAGATGATTGGCGACCTAGGCAAAGAAATGGCAGATGGGGTTTAATCCAGATAAATGCGAGGTAACACATTTTGAAGGATCAAATTTAGGTGTGAATTATGTTGTAAATGGCAGAACCCTTAAAAACACTAACATTCAGACAGATCTAGGCATACAGGTCCACAGTTCCCTGAAAGTGGCAACACAGGTAGCCAAGGTGATTAAGAAGGCATATGGCACGCTTGCCTTTATTGCCTGGGTGTGGAGTACAAGAGTCGGCAAAACATGTTGCAGCTATATAAAACCCTTGTTAGGTGGCATTTGGAGTATTGTGTGCAGTTTTGGTCACCACGCTACTTGAAGGATGTCGAAGCTTTGGACAGAGTACAAAGAAGGTTCACCAGAATGTTAGATAACAAGGTGTAGAGCTGGATGAACACAGCAGGCCAAGCAGTATCAGAGGAGCAGGAAGGCTGGCGTTTCGGGCCTAGACCTTTCTTCAGCCTTCCCGCTCCTCTGATGCTGCTTGGCCTGCTGTGTTCATCCAGCTCTACACCTTGTTATCTCAGATTCTCCAGCATCTGCAGTTCCTACTATCTCACCAGAATGTTGCCTGGTCTCCAGGGCATTGACTATGAGGAAAGGTTAAAAAGACTAGGGTTATTTTCACTGGAAAGGCGGCGGCTGAGAGGAGACCTGATAGAGGTGTACAAAATTATGAGAGGCACAGATAAGGTGGATAGTCAGAAGCTTTTCCCCAGGGTTGAAGTTTCAATTACCAGGGGCACAGGTTCAAGGTCACAGGAGGAAGAGTTTAAGAGAGATTGTTCTAGGCCCGAAACGTCAAGCTTTCCTGCTCCTATGATGCTGCTTGGCCTGCTGTGTTCATCCAGCCCCACACCTTGTTATCTAAGAGAGATTGTTTTCTTTTTTCTATTCTTTTGCTTTTTTACACAACCAATCTATGCATAAGCAGTTCTTTGCGTGATTGGCAGGATGGGACGACTGGAATTAGAACCATAGAATCACATCTGTGTGGAAACAGGCCATTCGGCCCAACAAGTCCACAATGGCCCTCCGAAGAGCATCCCACCCAGATCCATTATCCTATCCGTGATTTCCCATGTTTAACCCATCTAACCTAAACATAGCTGGGCACGATGGGCAATTTAGCATGGCCAATCCACCTACCATGCACATCTTTCGACCGTGGGAGAAAACCAGAGCACCCTGAGGAAACCCAAGCAGACACAAGGAGAATGTGCAAACTCCACACTGGCAGACTCCCAAGGCTGGAATGGAACCCGGGTCCCTAGCACTGTGAGGCAGCAGTGCTAACCACTGAGCCACTGTGCTGCAAGGGAAGTTTTTCACACAGAGAGTGGTAGCAGCCTGGAATGCATTACCAGAAGAGGTGGTGGAAGTGGGCACACTGAAGACATTTAAGAGGCACCTTGATGGGCACATGAATAGGGAGGGAATAGAGGGATATGGATTGAAAAATGGCAGGTTTGTTTTTAGATGAATTAGGGCATAATGGTCGGCACAGGCTTGGAGGACCGTAGGGCCTGTTTCTGTGCTGTACTTTTTCATTTGTTCATTCGTCATAGTACTGTAAGAGCCACTAACCCGTTCTGTTCCAGCAGCAGTTACCCCAACACATCTAGTTGCTATGGCCCCCTCCAGACTTTAGGCAGCCTGAGGATGCCCACCAATCTCCTTAATGTTTGCAGGGCATAGAGACCAGCAGCTGGCATCCAAGTCATTGGTAGTTACTCCGGGCACCCAACCCCTCAGTATTCAGAAATATTTTAAGAAGGGCACAAAAAGATTGTAGAGCTGGGGTTTCTATGATTTTGCAAATATTATTATACCTATGTTGCACTGAACTTTAGTTTTTCAGTGCATGCATGTTCTGATGTTGGGCATGGTAAGCATTGGAGCATTCATCAGTGGATATGTGATGCACAAGACGTTTTGTGCCTTAACAGTGAGAGTGTCAGGCCACCAGTAAAGTATCTGAGAGGTTATAGAGAGGGTGGTCCATATGTGGAATGAACTGCCAGAGGAAGTGGTAGATGCAGGTATAGTTACAACATTTAAAAGACATTTGGAGAAGTACACGATTGGAAAGGTTTAGAGGGATAGGGCAAATGGGACTAGTTTGGTTTGGGAAACTTGGTCGGCATGGATGAGTTGGACCAAAGGTTCTGTTTCCGTATTGTATGGCTTTGTGATTCTATGACATTTGGCTTCAATGTTCAGCAGCCCTCAGCTCATTCTACACTTTCACGGTAATCTTGTCGATGCAATTGATCCTGGTGTTTTTGAGTTAAGGGAAAGGTTCAGCCACTAACTGCAATGAAGTGGTTGCTGCTGGAAGTGTAAATGTACTTGAACGCTTAGAAAGAACAACCTATTTGGTTGAGAGATAAAAGGTACTGCAGATGCTGGAGAATCCGAGATAACAAGCATGGGGCTGGATGAACACAGCAGGCCAAGCAGCATCGTAGGAGCAGGAAAACTTGACGTTTCGGGCCTAAACCCTTCATCAGAAATGGGGGAGGGGAAGAGGGTTCTGAAATAAATAGGGAGAGAGAGGGAGGCGGATAGAGGATGGATAGAGGAGAGGATAGGTGGAGAGGAGACAGACAAGTCGAAGAGGCGGGGATGGAGCCAGTAAAGGTGAGTGTAGGTGGGGGAGTAGGGAGGAGATAGGTCAGTCCAGGCAGGACAAACCTCAGGGAATCTCTCTCCCACTGCAACTCTCTCATAATCTCTTTGGCCTTGAAACTGCTCGACCACGTCCTGAAGCAAACCAGGTACTACAGCCACATCACCTTTCTTAGTACCTGCCTACGGAACCAGATCATCCCCAATGGACCTGTCCGTCCTCCCTGGACTGACCTATCTCCTCCCTACTCCCCCACCTACACTCACCTTCACTGGCTCCATCCCCGCCTCTTCGACTTGTCTGCCTCCTCTCCACCTATCCTCTCCTCTAGCCATCCTCTATCCTCCTCCCCCTCTCTCCCTATTTATTTCAGAACCCTCTTCCCCTCCCCCATTTCTGATGAAGGGTTTAGGCCCGAAACGTCAAGTTTTCCTGCTCCTATGATGCTGCTTGGCCTGCTGTGTTCATCCAGCCCCATGCTTGTAACCTATTTGGTTGGCTTGGTTGAAGTGTTCTCTCCACAATCAAATAACATGTGGCAAATACTGTTAAGGCTGGCAAATGAAAGACCATACAATCATTACCCCCAATGTTAGCATTCTCAGAAGAAGGCTGAAGTTACCTGATGGAGACCAAAACCATCTCTCCTAATCTTCCACCCAAAAAGTAAAGCTAACCAAGATCAATGTTGAAGATTTCACAACTTGTTCATGTGGGATCACACCGATACCTTTTCTTGATGGGACAGAGACGGGTACGATTTCCTTGTCAAAAAATCCTGCTTTTTGTGCCCTCTCAGTCCTTCTCTGGGATTGTACAGCAAACTTGTCCTGTTCTTCTCGACTAATATTCCATTTTTTGGCCACATTCTCAGCTGCAGAAAGGGAAGACAAGTAACAACAAAATATAGAAAACTTTTATGCTGTAAAAGTCCATGATTAGCTACTTTCTTAATTGTAGATATGAAGATTGGTCAGGAACTACAACCAGCAATTGATCAGTCTTGCACCATTGATCCGTGTCAAAACTATTCATCTGTAAGAAATTAGTCATAGAATGAATCAGTGCACTCAGGCATACCGCCATTCAATCTGCAATTGCTTAACATATTTTTGCTCAAAGTCAAGAGTCATTTAGAGCACAGGTTGTCTATCGAGTCCACACATTTGTCTGTGGAGCACTCCAGTCAGTACCAACGGCCTGCTTAGTCTCTAACAAGTTTACTTCCTCCAGTTGCATTTTGAAAGCATTAATTGATTCTGTTTCTACCACTTCTGCAGGCAGTGAGTTCTGTCACTTTGTAAAAACATTTTTCCTCACATTCCCCCTGAATCTCTTGCCCAAAATTTTAAATCCATGTACCTGGTCCAAAGATGTGCAAGTTAGATGGATTGGTTGTGCTAAATTGCCCATACTGTGCAGGCTAAATGGATTAGCCATGGGTAGAGCCTTCCTCTCTCAGGCCTGCAAAGGACCTCTCCTGTTTTTCATTCTTCGCAGGATCCACAACCTGAACTCACAATTCCATTTGGCTTTATTGGACATTAAAAACCGTAAGTACACTATACTTACTGGTGCCTGCCACCCCAACACAGGCCTCCTTCACCACCCAAATCCCCAACACTAACCAGGACTTACCCCACAATGTGCCCGCTGCCATTGGCCACGTGGCCACTGTTGGAGCACCCACGGATGACATCACATCTGCCGCCGCCGGGTACACCACTTCCAGTACAGCCAACACCATCGACACCACTGCTGATGCCACTGCCTCCGTTTCCGAGGCCAACACCACAGACATGGAGGACACACCTGCTGACACCGCTGCTGCTGCTGCAACCAACATCTAGGACTTACAGACCGACTCTGCTCCTCCCACCGCCTACCCTGCTCTGCCCACCGCTGACGTCACTCCGCCAAACACCGATGCCGTTTCCGCCCACTGCAGACAGCGCATGGCCCACCACCGACGCCACTCTGCCCACCACCGACGCCGACATCGCTCCACCCACCACCTCTACAGCCAGCAGCTCCACAGGAGACAGCAGCACCCAGCCCTGCTAAGTCTTCACCATCCCCGCAGACCTCCCTCTTACTGAGGACGAACAGTCAGTCCTCAGTAAAGGGCTCACCTTTGTCCCCCTCCACCCTAACATCAACAAGTACCGCTCACGTTTGGACACTGGACAGTTTTTCTGCCGCCTCCGCCTCCGCCTCTGCGCTTATTTCTTTAACCGTGAGCCTAACCCTCCCTCTACTGACCCCTTCTCCTGCCTCCAACACACCCCATCCTCCTGGATACCACCCCAAAGCCTCCTACCCTCCCTCCACCTCTTTATCTCCAACTGCCGTCGAGACATCAATTGCCTCAACCTCTCCATCCCTCTCACCCACTCCAACCTCTCCCCCACAGAATGTGCAGCCCTCCGCTCCAATCCCAACCTCACTATAAAACCTGCAGACAAGGGAGGCGCAGTTGTAGTATGACACATTGACCTCTACATTGCCAAGGCGATACACCAGCTCTCTGACACCTCCTCCTACCGCCCCCTTGATCATGACCCTGCCCCCGACCACCAAAACACCATCTCCCAAACCATCCACAACCTCATCACTACAGGTGACCTCCCACCCACAGCCTCCAACCTCATCGTTCCCCAACCCCGCACTGCCCGCTTCTATCTCCTTCCCAAAATCCACAAACCTGACTGCCCTGGTCGACACATTGTCTCTGCCTGCTCCTGTCCCACCAAATTTATCTCTACTTATCTTGACTCCATTTTCTCCCCATTGGTCCAGCAACTCCCCACCTACGTCCATGACACCACCCACGCCCTCCACCCCCTCCAAAACTTCCAATTCTTTGGTGCCCAACACCTCATCTTTACCATGGATGTCCAGTCCTATACACCTGCATTCCCCATGCAGATGGCCTAAAGGCCCTCCGCTTCTTCCTGTCCTGCAGGCCCGACCAGTCCCCTTCCACTGACATCCTCATCCGCTTGGCTGAACGTGTCCTCACCCTTAACAACTTCTCTTTCGATTCCTCCCACTTCCTACAGACAAAGGGGGTGGCCATGGGTACCTGTATGGGCCCAAGCTATGCCTGCCTCTTTGTAGGTTACGTGGAACAATCCCTCTTCCGTAGCTACACTGGCCTTAAACCTCATCTCTTCCTCCGTTACATCGATGACTGCATCGGCATCGCCTCATGCTCCCATGAAGAGCTCGAACAGTTCATCCACTTCACCAATACCTTCCACCCCAACCTTAAGTTCACCTGGACCATCTCTGATACCTCTCTCTGCTTCCCGAACCTCTCTGTTTCCATCTCTGGCAACCACCTGGAAACCGATATCCATTTCAAGCCCACCGACTCCCACAGCTACCTAGAATACACCTCCTCCCACCCACCTTCCTGAAAAAAACGCCATCCCCTATTCCCAATTCCTTCACCCCTGCCGCATCTACTCCCAGGATGAGGCATTCCACTCCTGAACATCTCAGATGTCCTCGTTTTTCAAGGATCGCAACCTCCCCCACTCAATGGTCGAGAATGCCCTCGACCGTGTCTCCCGCATTTTATAGTCTGCAGGTTTTATAGTGAGGTTGGGATTGGAGCGGAGGGCTGCACATTCTGTGGGGGAGAGGTTGGAGTGGGTGAGAGGGATGGAGAGGTTGAGGCAATTGATGTCTCGACGGCAGTTGGAGATAAAGAGGTGGAGGGAGGGTAGGAGGCTTTGGGGTGGTATCCAGGAGGATGGGGTGTGTTGGAGGCCGTGTCTCCCGCATTTCCCGCAACTCATCCCTCACACCCCCTCCCCGCAATAACAGCCAAAACAGAATCCCCCTCGTCCTCACGTACCACCCCACCAACCTCCATATCCAACGCATCATCCTCCGACACTTCCGCCATCTGCAATCCGACCCCACCACCAAAGACATTTTTCCCTCCCCACCCTTCTCTGCTTTCCGAAGGGACCACTCTCTCCGTGACTCCCTTGTCCGCTCCACACTCCCCTCCAGCCCCACCACACCCGGCACTTTTCCCTGCAACTGCAGGAAGTCCTACACCTGCGCCTACACCACCCCCTCACCCCCATCCCAGGCCCCAAGACGACCTTCCACATCAAGCAGATGTTCACCTGCACAACTGCTAATGTGGTATACTGCATCCACTGTTCCAGATGTCACCTCCTCTACATCGGGGAAACCAAGTGGAGGCTTGGGGACTGCTTTGTGGAACACCTACACTCGGTTTGCACTAAACAACTGCACCTCCCAGTCGCGAACCATTTCAACTCCCCCTCCCATTCCTTAGACGACATGTCCATCCTGGGCCTCCTGCAGTGCCACAACAATGCCACCCGAATGTTGCAGGAACAGCACCTCATATTTCGCTTAGGAGCCCTGCAGCCCAATGGTATCAATGTGGACTTCACAAGCTTCAAAATCCCCCCTCCCCCCTACCGCATCCCAAAACCAGCCCAGCTTGTCCCCGCTTCCCTAACCTGTCCTTCCTCCCACCTATCCCCTCCTCCCACCTCAAGCTCCACCCCGATCTCCTACCTACTAACCTCATCCTGCCCCCTTGACCTGTCCTCCCTGGACTGACCTCACCCCTCCCTAACTCCCCCTCTACACTCACCTCTACTGGCTCCACCCCCGCCTCTTTGACCTGTCTGTCTCCTCTCCACCTATCTTCTCATTTATCCATCTTCCCCTTCTCTCCCTATTTATTTCAGAACCCCCTTCCCCTCCCCCATTTCTGAAGAAGGGTCTAGGCCCGAAATGTCAGCTTTCCTGCTCCTCTGATGCTGCTTGGCCTGCTGTGTTCATCCAGCTCTACACCTTGTTATCTCTCTAGCCAAGGGTAGTGTAGGGTAACGGGGTTAGGGTAGAGGGGTCAGTCTGGATGAGATGCTCTTCAAAGGATCGGTGTGGACTTAATGGGCCGAATGGCCCGCTCTCACACAGTAAAGATTCTTTCATTCTAGTTCTAATCTGTGATTGACAGCATTTTTCTATGATTACCTTTTCTAAGTCTATTGCATGCCTCTAATAAATGATCAAATTGCCTTTGCACTACGAAGAACAATCTCAGCTTTTCTAAGCTAACTAAGCCATAACTATGCTTGCTCATCCTGGGAACCATTCGGGCAAACAGTAAGGACTTTTCTTCGGGAGAGGTCATAGCTGACTGACTGGATTGACCTTTTCAAAGAGATGACCAGGTGTGTAGATAAGGGCAACGCATTCAGTGTAGTCTGTTCACTCTAGGGGCCAGCTTTGAGCTAGCTGGGTCTTGTACTATACACGTGCAAATAGAGGGTGACTTGGTGACAGGATACCGGCCTTCGAGGAGTTATTTCAGTATTGACGAGAGAAAAACACTCCCCTGAAGAACATTGCTTGCAATGGTTGTCTTTGAATTGGGTAAGTACGTCTGGCATCATGCCGCTATTTGGGAAGCTTGACACGTTCTATACTGCCATAAAAGACTGGGCCCAATATCCACAAAGAACGCGTTAGTTTTTCAGGCAAATGACATTGGGGCAGACAGAAAGCAACAAGTAACACTGACAGCGTGTGGACCTGCCGCTTTTTCAGTTATTAGGAGCCTAACTTTTCCTGAGGCACCAGATACTAAAATGTTTCCAAGAGTTGACGGATTTAGCTAAGAAATATTACAACCCCAAACCTCTTTTAATTCTGAGATGCTACTGGTTTTACTCGACAGTTAGAGAATGAGGGAAATCCATACTGGGACTTTTGCCTAGGTTAAGATGACTGGCAGAGGCATGTGATCTTGGTTTGCTCCCAAGTGAGATGCTTGGAGACCATTTGGTATGTGGGAATAATGACATGACCACGCAAAAGCACCTATTAGCTGAAACCCAACTAGACTTCAAACAGGCACTACAACTGGCTTTGTCATTAGAAAATGCAGCAAGTGGAGCTTAGGAGTTACACAGTATTCCAATGGAAAGTGGACACACTTGCAAGGTTGACTTAGCTTAGGGAATACCATTTGAGAGAAGGCAATTGCATAGCCTCACTTGGACAGAGGGACCCCAGGTCAACACACAGCAAAATCCCAAAACAAAGCCAAGCCTCAGTCAAACAGTCAACATCTTCTCGAGGAGCCAAGCCGGCAGGTCATTGTAGTTGCTGCTGGTATGCGTACTCAAGACAGCAAAACAGTCCCACTAGGCCTAAACGGAGTAAGAGAACTCATAGACTGGTATCCTGGAGAGTGAACACCCAGGAAAGCAAACCTATAGCTGGTTTGGAACAGTTAAATTGCTTAGCAACATCCAAACCAGAACTAATCAAAATAAGCATATGGTTAAATGGTCACCAAGTTCTAATGGAGGTCGATATCACTCAGCTGTATCAGTGACTGCAGAACCAGTCTTTACCAATATTCCTTAAGTCTGCGTAAGATCTTGGCCAGGCTGAGAATCTACACTGGGGCACCCCTTTGTTTGAAACAAATGGTGAACCACTTTTCGCAGCTGGATAAATACCCAATCTGTCGCTTCAAGGATTCATATGCAAAACTGGCAGGGGGGCTATCCTTCATGAAGCTGAACATGAGCCATGCGTACCAGAAATTGCAATTAGATGAGAATTCCCAGAGGTATGCTACAATAAATACCCATAAGGGTACGTACCAATATACGAGACTGCCTTTTGGGGTGCCATCGGCCTGTGACATTTTCCAGCGGATGATTGAGAACATTTTACAAGGTTTACCACACGTCACCATTTATATGGATGCTGTGCTAATAACTAGGAAAACCAATAAAGAGTACTTAGAGAATCACTATGCTGACACAGTGATTAAACCTTTCTTCAAGGAGGGTTTCTCCAATGCCTTAGGAAGGAAAAATGTGTGTTCTAGGCACCCCAAGTGACCTACTTGAGCTACAGAGGCAACAAGACCAGGTTACACCTGTTGGAAGATAAGTTGAGGGTGATCAAAGGTGCCATGGCTCCCACATCTGTATCGGGACTTAGGTTTTTCCTTGGGTTGGTAACTTATTACGGAAAATTCATATGTAACCTAGCCTCTATCCTGACACCCGTATATTTGTTATTTAAAAAGCGTCATCCTTGGAAATGGTCTCATGCCAAAATGTAACCTTTAGGGAAGTGAAGAAGTAGCCACCATCGTCTCAGGTGTTGGCACACCACAATCCCAAGCGAGATGTGGTGCTGAAGTGCAATGCTTCCCATACGGTATCGAGGTAGTGCTGGCTCACAGATGGCCCAAAACAGAGGACCACACAAAAGCGTATGGCTCCTGGACTTTGGCTGATGCCGAATGCAAATACACCCAGATCAAGAATGAAAGTTTGGCGGACATCTTTGGTGTGAGAAAGTTTCACCAATACCTTCACAGATGTAAATTTGCAATAGTAATGGACCACAAACCACTCCTTAAAGAGGACAGGGCTGTGCCTCCCATAGCTTCAGGTTGAATTCAGCGGTGGGCTCTTTTATAAGTGTGCACAATTACAAGCGGAACACTGGCAGACAAAGCAGCAAATGCAAATGCCTTGTCTCACCTCCCACTGGTGGTTATACCTCCTATGGTGCTACCATTGGAACAGTCCATTCTGGTTTTAAACTTTCTAAAACACCCTTCCGGTCACCACTGACAATATCAGATTGTAGACACAAGAGGATCCCATCCTGGCAAAACTAAAACAGCTAGTGGTGATGGGGGAAGCAAACGGCCACCACAACCAGAATTGAAATCTTTCTGGACCCGCCTTGACCAAATCATCATAGATGATGACACAATATTATGGGGAGCAAGATTGATTGTCCCATGTGAAGGTCCCGTCCAGATACTGGCTGAACTCCACCAGGATCATCCAGGGGTTTCCAAAATAAAGATTGTTGGCAAGAAGTTATGTCTGGTGGGCCAGGATTGGATACCAACATAGCCGCAATGGTGGAGCAGTGCCCAGAGTGCCAACAAGGACAAAAATTGACGCCAGAAGCTCTCTCACATTCTTTGGAATAGCCGGGTAAACTCTGGACTTGGTTAAATGTTAACTATCCCTTTCCTTTCATTGCATCTATGCTTTAGGCATTGTGGACATCCATTCAAAGTGGCTGGATGTGCACAGAGTTCACTCATCAAATACAAGGATGAGAATTGAAATGTTGCAAGCATCTTTTGCAATACATGGGCTCTTGGAGTTGTTCACAGAATAAAATCCCTACAGTGAGTGTGCAGGCCTTTCAGTCCATTGCATCCACACTGACCCTCTGAAGAGCATCTCACCGAATCCTGCATGGCTAATCCAAATAGCCTACACATCCCTGGACACTATGGACAATTTAGCATGGCCAATCCAACTAACTTGCACATATTTGGACTGTGGGACGAAACCGGTGCACCCAGATTAAATCCATGGAGACATGGGAAGAATGTGCAAACTCCACAGTGACAGCCACTTGAGGGTGCGGTCGGATTTACCAACAGGGAATTCAAGTATTTCCTAAAGTCAAATGGCATTCGGCATGTAAGGACAGTTCTATTCCATCCATTGTCCAATGGCCTGAAGGAAAGAGCAGTCCAAATTTTGAAGACAGGCTTAAGGAAACAGCCTACGTCTTCACTCAACACCAAACTGTGCAGCTCCTGTTTGATTATAGGACCACTCCCCATGCAAACACAGCGACAGCTCCAGCAGTGTCGCTGATGGGGAGAAGACTCCACATCAGGTTAAATCTGATCTTCCTGGACGTTGGAGGTAGGGTGAAATGGACAAAGTTTGGTGTCGAAACCCTGGGAATGGCCCTGTATGGATAAGAGGTATGGTTGACGTGATGTCATATAAAGTTAGGCAGGAAAAGCTGTCTCGAACAAGCATGTGACCACATGAAAGCTGCAACCTCACAAACGGGGCAAGAACAAAACATACCCAGACCCTCTGAACATCTGGCAAGGCTTTCAGAACTGGTGGGTTTGCCCTCTCCACCTAGCATCAAAGAAACCTCTGAGGATGAGATGACACAGCAGATGTTGCAGTCTCAACACCGTTGCCGCCTGAAGAAGAAGAGTTTCAACCAATACGCTCCGGGCACAAGAGAGGATCTACAGTCTAGTACACGCTACCAGTATCCAAGGCACAGTTGGGCAAAAACACCCCAGGACAAGCTACAGGGAAAGGATCAGGCCTATATCCCCGGATTTAGAGGGGGAGAGATGTAATGATTGGAACAAGGTCAGCCAGGGGGATCTCATTGAGTATGATTTCCCTGAATAGACCCAGGTTAACAACCCCAATCGGGGAGTCCTGGCTGATGGATATAAACAAGAGTATCAGAGGTTCTGTTTACTCAGGGAGCCGGCTTTGTGCTAGCTGGGTCAGTGTCTTGTACTGTGCACATGTAAATAAAGGGTGACTTGGTGACGGGATACCAGCCTTCATGGAATTAATTCGAGTACTTTTGAGGTTTTTTTTAAGCTTCTACCTAGCCTCTTATATGCACTCTGCGAAGACTTAACCCTTTCCCTTACTATGTCATTCCTACCAATGTGTACAACAACTCGCAGCTTCTCACTTTCCCCTTTGACAATATGCTTCAGATGTTTTGAGATGTGCTTAACCGTTGCACTAGGAAAGCAACATACTACCCTAGATTCACGCTCACTGCCGCAAAATCTCATCTGTTCCCCTGACAGGACAGTGCACTATAACAATTATTCTTTTAAATTTTGACGTACCCCGCTTAACATAATATTCATTCTTAGTACCCAAGATATGACTACCAACATCTGCTCTCGCACTGGGTCCCTCTGACTTTTATCTAAGAATGGGCATCAATTCAGGGTCAACAGGAAGAAACTTTTCTACTTGGTGGAGGGATAAATGACCAAGGGGCAGAAATTTTCGTTTCGAGGGTGGTGGGAATGTGGAACTCACTGCCTGTAAATGTGATAAATTCAAAAGTCACACGACACCAGGTTATAGTCCAAAAGGTTTACTTGAAATCACAAGTTTTCATAGTGCTGTCCCTTCATCAGCTGAAGTGAAGAGAGCACCCAGGCACAGACTTTATAATCAGAGAGATCAAAAGATCATGCAAATGGTTTGAGTGGAGTGTCGACAAGCCGAATATTAGGTGTCTGCAGGTGATCAAGAGTGTCAGGCAGTGTGAGTAAATTGTCAACAGCTGAATAACAAGTGAAGGGATGACCTATAATCCAATTAATTGAGGCAGAGAAATAATTACAAAATATTAAAAATAACGTGGTGCTGGAGACAAACCAAATGACTGGAATAACATGCTAGGTACAAGAGTCGCATGCCGAGGGTCTAACCAAAGTAAAAATAATACAAACTATACAAACTAATTAAGGTAGAGATGATTATAACAAGTTATCAAGGCGATGGTGTCAAAACAGCTCAGTAAGGAATGTTTACAGAACAGTACGATGGGGTCACATGTAGCAAGACATTGGCCGAATAGCCTTATTCTGTGCTGTAGCCCTTTATGACTCTAAACCTCCTCTCAAGAACCATCGCATCTTTCCTAAAGTGTGGTGACCACAATACTCTAGTTGAGACTTTACAAGATCTTTATTTATTTTCATAAATCCAGCGTAACATCTCTGCTTTTGTTAACAAAATCTCTATTAATGAGGCACAAGATCCCACAAGCTTTGCTGAACACTCTCTTATCTCCTGATACCTTCAAAGGTTGATATACATGCAGCTAAGGTCCTTCTGTTTTTGCACACCTATTAGAATTGTGTCATTAGGTCTGTAACTTTCCCCATCTCTTTTGACAACCTGAAACTTGTCTGTCCATTCTGTCAGCCGATCGTTGTCATGTTACAGATGATTCCTGTCATTTTCTCTGTTTGCATTTCTTCCAGGATTGATATCATTGGCCAATTTTAAAATTTTATTCCGTATTCCAAGATCTAGGTCATTAATGTGTAGCTAAAGAACAATAGCTTTGCACTAATCCTCAGGAAATCCCACCCTTGGGTCAAACATTTTTGTTATCCAATTGGAGATGAGTGTTCTCATTGCAATTGCCTCAATTTTTTTTTAACTAGCTTATTTTGGTAAAGTCCACATAGGCAATATACACCACATTCCCTTCAATAACCTTTTCGGTTATTTCATCAAAAATTTCAGTTAGATTAGTCAAGCATGCCCTAGCTTTTACAAATCCTTAAAACTCTCTAAGTGCCTGTTGACTTTGTTTCCTCTAAGAACTGCAAAACCATACCCACTACTGATATCAGACTAACTTGCTTGTACTTACTAGAAATGTCCTTGCACCCTTTCTTAAAAATTTCTTTCGTACCAGCATCTGTTGCTGATCCCTAATTGCTCTTGAACTGAGTGGCTTGCTAGGCCATCGCAGATGCCATTTCAGAGTCAACCACATTGCTGTGGGTTTACAGTTACACGTAAACCAGATGGCAGATTTCCTTCCCAAAATGGCATTGGTAAACCAGATGACATTTTACAACTGGTGATAGTTGACATGATCACCATTATTGATACTTGCTTTACAGTGCAAATAAATTAAGTTTATAAAAACCAAAAGAGTTGTGGATGCTGTAAATCAGAAACAAAAACAGAATTTGCTGGAAACATCTGTGAAGAAAAAAATCAGATTTAACGTTTCGGGTCAGAACTGAACCCGAAACCTTAAGCTCTGATTTTTAGTTCACAAATGCTTCCAGACAAGTTAAATTTATATTCCATCAGCTACAGTGGTAGGATTTGAACCCATTCCCTAGAGAATTGCCATCTTTGAATTACCACTATGCAACCATCTCATGTATGTCACATTTGCCACTCTCCTGTCATTTGGCATCAGGAAAACTTGAAAAATTAAGGTCAATCCTTCCACTGTCTCTACCCCATCTCCACTTCACTCAGTTTTATTTATTTCTTATGCTCTTTCAAGCACGTCCTGCAACGTAAACCAGCCCTTATCAAAAAGTGACCACATTAAGTGAATTTGGAAAGTTGGTTCAGACAGGATGAACCGAGTGGCCTACTTCTGCGCTATAATGATTTTGTAACTCTTAAATTTCCTGTCATATAAACTGGATATAAACTGGATGCTAATCCAACAGATCAGTTCAAAGTTGTGCAGCCCTGCCATGTTGAGTTGTGAACGGCCATGGACAATTAGACAACCAAATACAGCAGGAAGCTCCACAAATATTCTCATCTCCAAAAATGGGGAAGCCCAGCATAAGCATATCAGCACCAAAGACAAGGTTGGCAAAGGACAGGATAATACAGTAATCACGGGCTTTTCAATCTACAGACTAACCGGGCAAACCTAATTTATACCAAATGTTGCAAAGCACAAAATATTGGAACAAATGCAAGATCATTTTCTAGAACAGTATGTTGAGGAACCAATTAGGGAACGAACTAGTTTAGACCCAGTATTGTGTAGTCAAAAAAGGCTACTTAATAACCATGTTGAAAAGGAGCCTTTTGGAAAGAACGACCATCATACAAAGAAACTGCATTATAATGAAAGATTAAACAGACTGAAGAAGCAAGGAGGTATTGGAAGTTTTGGCAGGTTTAAAAGTGGTCAAGCCCTAGATCCAGATGAGTTGTATTCTGGCTATTGTGGAAGATGAAACAGGGAATTACAGGGGCCCGACCCAAAATTTTAAATCATCTCTGACTACTGGGAAGGAGTCGGAGGATTGGAAGAGGATTGGAATATGGTTCCACTTTACAAGAAAGGTGGTACTGATAGGCCAGGAAACTATAGACCAGTGAAACTCACATCAGTAGTAGGGCAACTGTTGGAGAAAATAGAGAAGGAGAAAATAAATCTCCATTTACAGAGGCCAGGTTTGTTCAGGAATAGTCAGCACACTTTGTCAGAAGGAGGTCATGCCTAACAAATCTCGTTCAATTCTTTAAGGAAGTGATGAGGGTAGGGCAGTTGATGTATCATTGAATCATATCACTACTGTGTAGATAGAGGCCATTGGTCCATCAAATCTTACTGATCCTCCCAGCAGCATCCATCCAGAGCTCCCCCATCCCGTAACCCTCTTGGGGATTTTTGCCACGGCAATTCCACCTAACCCGCACATCTTTGGATTGTGAGAGGAAACTGGAGCACATGGAGGAAACCCATACAGAGACAGCAAAGCCATTGACAAGGTGCCCCACATGGAAAACTGATAAAAAAGGTAGAATCTCATGAGATCTAGGGTAGTTTGGCAAGTTGAGACCAAAGCTGAATTAGTGAGGGAGAAGGGAGGTGGGGTAGTGTTCCAGGCTAAGGAGGAGATTAAAACAATAGTAAGGAGGGACATTAGCCTGGGATGGTGTGGAATCTGAATAGTGCAGCTGTGGAACACCACAGGGAAAGAAAAAAATTAGTGGGAATTGCGTACAGACCACCAAACAGTGGTTGTGAGGTTGGGGATGGCGTCAAACAGAAAATTAGAGGTGCGTGCAGTAAGAGTACAGCAGTTACTATGGGTGACTTCAATCTGCAGATTGATTGGACTAACCAAACCAGTAGCAATGAAATGGAGGGAGATTTCCTAGAATGTATGAGGGATGATTTCCTCAACAAATATGTCGAGGAACCAACTAGAGAGCAGGCCATCTTAGACTGGGTATCATACAATGAGAGAGGATTAATTAGCAACCTTGTGGTGTGAGATGCTTTGGGGAACAGTGGCCATAATATGGTAGAATTCTTCATTAAGAAGGAAAATGACACAGTTAAATCTGAGACTAGGGTCCTGAACTTAAAAGAAAGCCAGTTTTGATGGTGTGAGACATGTATTGGCTAAGATAAGCTGGCCAAGGATACTTAAAGGGTTGACGGTGGATAAGCAATGACATAGGTGAATTCAACAATTGTACATTCCCTGTCTGGCGTAAGAATAAAACAGGGAAGATGACTCAACCATGGCTAACAAGGGAAATCTGGGATAGTGTTAAAACCAAAGAGGAGGGATATAAATTGGCCAGAAAAAGCAGCAAACCTAAAGGCTGGGAGAAATTTAAAATTCAGCAGAGGAGGAGAATAAAGGCTTTAATTTGGAAAGGGAAAATAGAATACAAGAGTAAGCTTGTGAAACACATAAAAACTGACCGTAAGAGCTTCTACAGATATGTGAACAGAAAAAGACTAAAGGACAAATGTAGGTTAGAATTCTACAGTCAGAATCAGGTGAATTCATAATGGACAACAAAGACAGGGCAGACCATTTGAACAAATATTTTGGATCTGTCTTCACTAAAGAGGACTCCAATAACCTTCTGGAAATGCTAGGGGACAGAGGGTCAAGCATGAAGGAGGAACCAAAGAAATCCTTTTTGGTCAGGAAATGTCTTTTTCTTTAAACTCATTTGCGGGATGTGGGCATCACTGGCTGGCCAGCATTTATTGTCCATCCCTAGTTGCCTTTGAGAAGGTGGTGGTGAGCTGCCTTCTTGAACTGCTGTAGTCCATTTGCTGTGAGTTGATCCACAATGTCATTAAGGAGGTAATTCCAGGATTTTGAACCAATGACAGTGAAGGAACAGTGATATATTTCCAAGTCAGTATGGTGAGTGGCTTGGTCGGAAGCTTGAAGGTGGTGGTGTTCCCATGTACCTGCTGCCCTTGTCCTTCTAGGTGGAAGTGGTTGTGGGTTTAGAAGATGCTGTCCGAAGAGCTTTGGTGAATACCTGCTGTGCATTTTGTAGATAGTACATACTGGTGCTTCTGAGCATTGGTGTTGGAGGGAGTGAATGCTTGTGGATATGGTGCCAATCATGCAGGCTGTTTTGTCCTGGATAGTGTCAAGCTTTTTGATTGGGGAAAGTGAGGGGATTAAAACCCATGAAGTCACCAGAACCTGATGTTCGGCATCTCACAGTACTTAAGGAAGTGGCTCCAGAAATAGAGAATGCATTAATGATCATTTCCAGCATTCTATAGCCTCTGGAAGAGTTACAATGGACTGGAGGGTAGCTAAAGTAATGCCTCTTCTTAAAAGAGGGAGAGGGAAAACGGAATTATAGGCCAGTTAGCCTGACATCAGTGGTGGGCAAAATGCTGAAGTCAATTATTAAGGATGTAATAACTGAGCATTTGGAAAGCGGTGACAGGATTGGTCCAAGCCAGCACGGATTCATTAAAGGGAAATCTGCTGTTCACAACATGCATTAATGATCTTGAAGAAGGAATTGAGTGCAATAATTCCAAATCTGCAGATGACACTAAGCTGGGTGACAATGTGGGCTATGAGGAGGCTTAGAGACTGCAGGCTTACTTGGATAGGCTGCCTAACTGGACAAATACTTGGCAAATGCAAAATAATGTGGATAAATGTTGGGCTACCCGCTTTGGTGGCAAAAATAGGAAGGCAGATTATTATCTGAATGGTGGCAGTTTAGGAAAAGGTGAGGTGCAACAAGACCTGGGTATCATGGTGGAACGGGCGCTTGAAGGTTGCCATGCAGGTGCAGCAGGCGGTGAGGAAAGCTAATGGTATGCTGGTCCTAATAGTGAGAGGATTTGAGTTTAGAAGTAGGGATGTCTTGCTGCAGTCATACAGGGCCTTGGTGAGGCCACACCTTGAGTAATGTGTGAAGTTTCGGTCTCCTAGTCTGAGGAAGGATATTCTTGCTACTGAGGGAGTCCATTGAAGGTTCACCAAACTGATTCTGGGGATGGCAGGACTGACATATAAAGTAAGACTGGATCAAGTGGGCTTGTATTCGTTGGAATTTAGAAGAATGTGGGAGTATCTCACTGAAACATAAAATCCTGATGGGGCTGCACAGGCTAGATGCGGGAAGAATGTTCTCGATTTTGGGTAAGTCCAGAACAAGAAGTCACAGTCTAAGAATAAGGGGTGAGCTATTCAGGACTGAGCTGAGGGAGAATTTCTTCACTTAAGAGAGTTTTGAACCTGTGGAATTCTCTACCACAGAAAGCTGCTGGGGCCAGTTCATTGGATATATTCAAGAGGGAGCCGGACATGCTATAGCGATCAAAGAAGAGAAAGCATGAGTGAGATACTGAAACTGCATGATCAGCCATGATCATACTGGATGATGGCACAGGCTCGAAGGCCAAATGGCCTACTCCTGTACCTGCACGCTTTTTTATGTTTTTATGAGACTGCTGAGGAGATCACCTGAACATTGGCTGGGATGAAGCTTTTCAGCTATAGACAGAGGCTGGATAAGCTCGGCTTGTTTTCTTTGGAGCAGAGAAGGTGGGGCGGAGGTAAGAGCTGTGTGGGAGTTATGAGGGTCATGGGCAGGGTAGATTGAAAGCAGCTGTTCCCCTTGGAAGGGTCAATAACAAAGGGAAATAGTTTTAAAGTGAAAGGCAGGAGGTTTAGAGGGGATTTAAGGAACATACTTTTCACCCAGAGAGTGGAGATATCTGGAATGCACTGCCTGGGAGGGTAGTTGAGGCAGGTAACCTCACAATCTATGAAGTGTCGTAACATTGAAGGCTGTGGGTCTAGTGTGGGAAAGTGAGACTAGTGTAGGTAGTAGTCTATTTTTGGTAACACAGACCCAATGGGCTGAAAGGCCTCTTCAATGCTGTATGATCTTATGACTGGCCTTTGTTTCATACAGTTTAGAAGAGAGTGAGGTGATCTTATTCAATCATATCAAATTCTCACATTGCTCAACAGGATGTTCTCCTTGGCTGGGGGAAAGCAGTCGTGGGTGCACTAGTTTGAAACTGTTTAGGGCAGAGACGAAAAGGATATTCTGTTGTATTTTTGGCAATCAATACTTGAAAGGGTCTTGAACTTTTTAAATTTCCTGTAGTAAAACAGAGCTTTTTTTCAAACATAAATGAAAATTAACAATTGAATGATTGAATGCAAATGCGAGGTGATGCATTTTGGAAGATCCAATTGCAAATGCGACGTGATGCATTTTGGAAGATCCAATTCAAGAGCGAACTATATGGTAAATGGAAAAGCCTTGAGGAAAATTGATGCACAGAGAGATCTGGGTGTTCAGGTCCACTGTACCCTGAAGGTGGCAATGCAGGTCGATAGAGTGGTGAAGAAGGCATACTGCATGCTTTCATTCATCGGATAGGGTATTGAGTACAAGAGTTGGCAGGTCATGTAGCAGTTGTATAGAACTTTGGTTCGACCACATTTGGAATACTGCGTATATTTCTGGTTGCCACATTACCAAAAGGATGTGGATGCTTTGGAGAGGGTGCAGAGGAGGTTCACCAGGATGTTGCCTGGTATGGAGGGTGCTAGCTATGAAGAGAGGTTGAGTAGATTAGGATCATTTACATTAGAAAGATGGAGGGTGAGGGAGGACCTGATTGAGGTCTACAAAATCATGAGAGGTATAGACAGGGTGGATAGCAAGAAGCTTTTTCCCAGAGTGGGGGACTCAATTGCTATGGGTCATGATTTCATGGTGAGAGGGGAAGTGTTTAAGGGAGATATGCGTGGAAAGTTCTTTAGGCAGAGGGTGGTGGGTGCCTGGAACGCGTTGCCAGCGGAGGTGGTAGAGGCGGGCACGATAGCATCATTTAAGATGTACCTAGACAGATACATGAATGGGTGGGGTGCAGGGGGATACAGATCCTTGGAAAATAGGCAACAGGTTTAGATAGAGAATCTGGATCGGTGCAGGCTTGGAGGGCCGAAGGGCCTGTTCCTATGCTGTAATTTTCTTTGTTCTTTGTTTGTTCTTTCATTTGTTAACACATCCAATTGCCACTGTAGTGCTAATTCATCCTACACAGTATATAGTGGGTCAAGTGACATGGAAATGCCACTGCTAGATATGAGAAAGAGATTCTAAACTTACTTTTCATAAAATTTTCTCAGGTAACCTATGATTCATGATACCTCTGAAGTGCTGTTTTGAGCTACGAATTGTTTAACAACTGGCCTAACTCCGTACACGTTGTAGAGGCCCAGGGCATGTCGATCCCCATAATGAAGCCACCAAAGTTGGGAGTACCAGGTGAAAGTGCCAAGTGACTTGGTGAAAATCCAGGCCCAAGTATCTGATTTGGGAGTTAAGGTGCAAGTACTATCACTTGTCATAAAAATCCATCAGGTGCATTAATGTCCATTAGGGAAGGAAATCTTCTTCATTAGGTGAAGTAAATTAGACTTTAGGGCTGGTTTACTTGCAACTCCAGAACCACAGTAATGTGGTTGACCCTTACCTGCCCTCTGGCAACCAGGGATAGGTAATAAATGCTCGCATAACCAGTGACAGCCATATCCCATGAATGAATAGAAAACAAAAATCATGTCAGCTTTTTGAAGGAACAAGCTGCTATCAGGCTTCTAATTGTATCTACTTGAATCACTCACAGAAATTGTACTCCTGTCTGAAATAACACGTACAGTATACTCAAGAAATTTTTAAAATATTTAGTGGCAGTTCTTACCTGTAATTCCCATGTGGTAACCATGAAATGCATCTATCAGACCATCACAAAGCATGCTATCTTGAAGCGATACATCACCCATTTTGACTCCAGTTCTCAAAAGTGCCACATGCGGAGTCTGGAGTAAATAACATATGCAGCTTTTAAACTGATCTCCTTATAGTGGGTCACCACTTGGCATACTGGCTAAAAGTAACCATGTGATCCATCAAGCTTCAGTATATTTGAGGAAATCCCAACACTAACTTCAATATCAATGTAAAAAATATTTTAAAATTTGTACATTATTCTGCAAAATTGATTAATAACTGAGAGGAATTTCAAACATGAGCAGACAGGATGTTGACAGATGTTCACCCATGACGTCACCTATGCTATACTGAACTGTCAACATATTTGTTGTCAAAATGGCCATTGGGCCACATACCAAAGGCCTGTGGGTGCATTTCGATATTCCATCAATAGAATCACAGAATGGTTATAGCGTATAGAAGGAAGCCATTTGGTCTGTCATATCAGTACGAAGGCTATGCAAGAACAATTCATGTAGTTCCACTCCCTTGTCCTGTAATTTTTCTCTCACCTTATAATTTTTACAATCTTCAGATAACTGTCAAATTTTCTTTTGAAAGTTCACAGCTGGGACCTGAACATCCAAAGATGTTTGACTTTCAAAAGGACAGACAGAAAGAATAAAGGACTAGCTGAACACAGGTAAGAAATGATCTTGGATCAAGGATCAGATATAGAATCAGTTTTAGCGCAGCTGAGATGTAGCAAAGACACTGATGAGTATGTTTAGTGAACCCATTGACAATGGCAACACTATAGGTCATAGTGTAAATCAAGAAATAGTGGAGGTTCACAAGAAAGGTATTACAATGATTGTGAAAGATTTTTTAAACTTCACAGCAATTAAGCACGAGTGGCATGAAGGTTTTGTTTATTAATTGACAAATGGATGTTTTGTCATGGGACTACAGTCCTGTTGTACATGTACACAATAAATGAGACCATGTATTTCCAGAGACCATGTAGTTATAATTCAGGCTGTAACGTAAAATTGGTACACTGAACACTGATTTGGTGTCCACAAGACCACAAGAAATTAGAACAGGAGCAGGCCACACAGCTCTTCAGGCTTGCTCAAGGACATGAATGAATGAGTATAGAAATTATTCCTGAGAATGATCCCAGAAATGAAGAACTTAGTTATGTTGATAGACTGGAGAATTTTGGACCAGTTTTCTTCAAAATGTGAGTTTTGACAGAGGGTATTAAAAATCATGAGGGGTAAGGATAAAGAGGATAGGGGGATTTATGGAAGGACTGAAAACAAGAGGACACAGTTTGAGGGCAATTGGCAAAAGAAGCAATGATGATATGCAGAAATATCTTTTCATGCAGTGAGTGGTTAGAATCTCGAATGATTGCCTGACAGTGTGGTGAGACAGTCGAGACATTCAACAGAGGAATGCATTGTAAAAGGAAAGTAAGTAGTTAGGATAATGCGGAGAAAGTCAGGGAGTGGTAGTAGGTAAATTACTCCTACGGAGCCTGCGTAAGCAAGAATTGTCTCCTGTATGTGCAGGGGTTGAGGTTGAGGAACGACTAACTAACTGAAAACAGACTCAGTATGAAAGGATCATTGCCTGTTAGAAAACTGTAGCTAGTGGAGTGCCACAGCGATCAGTACAGCAATCTATTTCAATGACTTTGGATGATGTAACTGATTGTATTGCAGCCAAATTTGCAGACGATACAAGGATAGATCGGAAAGCAAATTGTGAAAATGACACACAGAGCAAAGTGGCACAGATAAGTTATAAAAGCAAAATACTGTACATGTTGGAAATCTGAAATAAGAACGAAAGCGCTGGAGAAACTCAGGTCAGGCAGCATCTGTGAAATGAATGGTCAGTGACCTTTCATCAGAACTGAAAAGAAACAGAAAGGTGAGAAAGTGCAAAAAGAACTAATAAGTTCTGTGAGAAGATAAAAGTTAGGGACGATTAAATAACAAAAGAATTCTTGCTGCAATACACAAAGTATTAATGAATGCGGTATAGAAGCAATGATTGCATCAACAAAAAGCAATACAGCACAGGAACAGGCCCTTCAGCCCACCAACACTGGGCTGTCACATGATACTGTTTAAACTAAAAACCTTTTACCTGTCCCTCTATTCCCTGCCTATTCTTACATCTGTCAGGATGTCTCATAGGTTTCTATTGTATCCGCTCCACCACCTCCTCTGGCAGTACATTCCAGATACTTACCATGCTCCATAAAAAAAGCCCTGCCTCTCACATTTCCTTTAAACTTATCCCTTTCTACCTTAAACCTATGTGCCCTAGTAATTCAGATTTCTATCATGGGAAAAAAAACTCCAATTATCCATTCTGTCTGTACCTTTCAAAACTTTGTAACTTATATCAGGTCGCCCCTCATCCTTTGATGTCCAAGTGAAGACAAACCAAATTTGTCAAATCTGTTCTCATAGCTAATATTCTCCAAATCAAGCAACGCCCTGGCAAACAATAACTGTACCCTTTCCAAAGCCTCCACATTCTTCTGGTAGTGTGACGACAGGAAATGTACACAATACTCCAACTGTGGCTGAATTAAAGTTCTATACAGCTGCAACACGAGACGTATGGGCTACATAAAAACCACCTGATTGAATTGTGAAGGAATAAAAACAATGACAAGACCATCCCAGCAAACAAAGAAGAAGAAAAGTATTACATAAATGAGGGCAGAGTTATGATAAGTCAATGAATCAGAGAGTGGCTGAGAGTCATCACAGTGGAATTCTGGGAGACATCACCACATCATGAATATACAGCAGACCTCTGCAGGACACCCTCCATGAGATGGAGAAGAAGGGCAGTGAATCAGAGGGTAGCTGAGAGTCACAGCAGAATTCTGGGAGACATTGCCACAGTCATCATGACTGTACAGCAGGTTGGAGAGAACCTGGTGTCAAGGTGTGGTTAAAACTGAAATTAGTGTTTCCCACCCTCCTCTGGAAAAAAAGGATGAGGATGAGGATGAGGATGAGGATGAGGATGAGGATGAGGATGAGGATGAGGATGAGGATGAGGATGAGGATGA
>JAHRHZ010000162.1:67685-144238 GCA_024137785.1 Ginglymostoma cirratum
TCAGCCTCCCCCTCTCTCCCTATTTATTTCAGAACCCTCTTCCCCTCCCCCATTTCTGATGAAGGGTTTAGGCCCGAAACGTCAAGTTTTCCTGCTCCTATGATGCTGCTTGACCTGCTGTGTTCATCCAGCCCCATGCTTGTTATCTCAGAATGTACCAGTTAGCTTAACATCTGTTATTGTGAAAATATTCAAGTTTATTACAAAAGATGCAAGGGCTGAACATTTAGAGATGCTTGATAAAATCAGGCAATGTCAGCATAGTTTCATGAAGAGAATATCATGTCTAACAAATTTACCAGAACAATTTGAGGAGCTAACAAGCAGGATAGATAAAGGGGAAACAATGAGTGTAATACATTTGGATTTTTAGAAGACGTTTGATAAGCTACTACACATAATAGGCAACTTAATAAGTTGTATATTAGCAATGAACACAGGATTGGTGAACTAATAGGAGGTAGAGACAGGGATCAGTGCTGTGGCCACAATTACTTACAATATATAATAATGACTTGGATGAAGAAAATGATTGTGTTGTAGGCAAGTTTATGAATGGCACAGAGATTGCGAAGAGATATTGGCAGGTTAAGTCAATGGGCAAAACTTTGACACATATATTAGAAGACGAGGAAACGCAAGGTTATGCATTTTGGCATGAAGGTAGAGAAGCTGAATATTATTTAAATATGAAAGACTGCAGCAAACTTCAGAACTGAATCCTCATCCATGAATCACAAAAAGCTAGCATCCAAGTTCAGTGAGTATTAGGGAAGATAAATGGAATGTTGGCCTTTATTTCACATGGAACAAAATATAAAAGCAGGGAGATTTTGCTAAAACTGTACGAACATTATTCTGACGTAATATATTTTTGGGCCCGGTATCCAAAGAAAAATATACTGGCATTGCAGGCAGTCCAAAGATGGTTCACTAGGTTGATACCAAGTATGGAGGGACTATCTTATAAGGATAGGTTGAGTAGATTGGGCCTGCACTCTGTGGAATACAGAAGAATGAGAGGTGACCTTATTAAACATACCAGATACTTAGAGGACTGGACAAGGTACATGCGGAAAGGTTGTTTCCCCTCGTGGGAGAGTCTAATATCAGGAAGTATCATCTCAGATTAAGAGCTCACACATTTAAAGCATAGAAATAAGGAAGAATTTCTTCTCTGAGGTCATGATTCAGTGGAATTCTTTCCCACTGAGGGCTGTTAAGGCTGAGTCATTAAGTTATCATCAAGGCTGAGACAGATTTTTAACCAGTAAGGAAATTGAGGGTTATGAGAAAAAGGCAAGGAAGTGGAGCTAAGGATTATCAGATCAGCCATGATCTCACTGAACGTTCGATCAGACTCGACACACTGAATTGACCTACTTCAGCTCCTATATCCTATGGGACTATCAGTTTGTCCTGCACAGAGCAGATAAGGAACAACTGGATGCATGCCCTCCTTCTTTGTTGTAAACATTCAATATTACTGTAATTTTTAGGTGCATTGGGAGAAGGATAAATAACTCCAAACTGTGGACACTTTCCTACCAACTAGAAATACAGGCTTTTCTGCAACTATTTTCACTCTTTTGAAAAAGTCTGAAGTGATTTCACTTTGGAAAGTCGAATTTGAATGCAGAATACAGGGTTAATGGCAGGATTCTTGCAGTGTAGAGGAAGAGAGGGATCTTGGGGTCCACATGCATAGATCATTCAAAGTTGCTACCCAAGTTGATAGGGTTGTAAAGAAGGCATATGGTGTGTTGGCTTTCAATGGCAGGGGAATTGAGTTTAAGAGCCACGAGGTTATGCTGCAGCTCTATAAAACTCTGGTTAGACCACACTTGGAATATTGTGTTCAGTTCTGGTCACCTAATCATAGGAAAGATGTGGAAGCTTTAGGGAGGGTGCAGAGGAGATTTACCAGGATGCTGCCTGGACTGGAGGGCAGGTCTTATGAGGAAAGGTTGAGGGAACTAGGGCTTTTTTCATTAGATAGAGTGGATAGTCAGAGACTTCTTCCCAGGGCGGAAATGACTATTACAAGTGGGCATAATTTTAAGGTGATTGAAGGAAGGTACAGGGGAGATGTCAGAGGTAGGTTCTTCACACAGAGAGTGGTGGGCATCTGGAATGCGCTGCTGGCAGTGGTAGTGGAGTCAGATACTTTACAGACTTTTAAGCGACTCTTGGATTGGCACACGGAGGATAGTAAAATGTAGGGAATGCAGGGTAGATTGATCGTAGTAGGATAAATAGGTCAGCACAACATTGTGGCCCGAAGAGCCTGTACTGTGGTGTACTGTTCTATATTCTGTTAGGCCATCAACATCAGTGTGTCTTTTTTGAGGTTCATGGGTCCTGCTTAGGTGCAGCGTGGTGGCTCAGTGGTTAGCACTGTTGCCTCACAGGGCCAGGGATCCGGGTTTGATTCCAGCGACTGTCTGTGTGGAGTTTGCACATTCTCCCCGTGTCTGTGTGGGTTTCCTCCAATTTCCTCCCACAGTCCAAAGATGTGCAGGGTAGGTGGATTGGCCATGCTAAGTTGTCCATAGTGCCCAGGGATCTTTGGGTTAGTTGGGTTAGACATGGGAAATCAGGGGTAGGGAAATAGGTCCAACTTCAGAAATCACCTGGTCTGGATGGACTACGCCTCAAACTTTCAATTGTAGAGGCATTGGTGATGACCTTTCAGGAACCACTGGAGGCAGGGAGGGTCCCAGAGGACTGGAAAATGGCTAATACAACAGGCTTTTCGGAGGGGCGGTGTGGACTTGTTGGGCTGAATGGCCTGTTTCTACACTGTAGGGATTCTATGATTCTACTTACCTGCCAGCACCTCAATGATAGTTTTGGTAGGGTATTCTTCCAAAATCCACATCACAAATGAGGATAATTCTGCTCACACCTGATATCTCCACTTATGAGTACACAAGATGGGGATAACGAGGGAAAACATTGGCTCCATCAACCCTACAGCAATAAAACCGACCATCGTCCTGAAGTACCGCCTCTTCACCTAACCCTCAAAGGGTCAGTCTAGTTACTGAGTATAAAATGTGAACTGCTGGTTTGGTGGGGTGGTTACCATTTTGAAAATAAGTAACACCAGTGGCTCAACTTAAATCTATGGCTTAGATCTTCCAGTTGTTGACTGTAATTTAAATTACCCACTTTTTTTTACACTCAAGCCTAAACCAATGATGAACAAAGCCAGCAGACTCAGCTATAAGACATAAGTGGTGAAGCCAGGCCTAATTTTTATCAGGAACAAAAGTAATGCCTTTCAAGGACTGTTCAATTCAATGACACTCAGATTTTAAAAGGATCTGTTAAACCCAGACAACACTCACCACCCCCCACCAACCACCACCCCCCACCAACGATGTGCACTAACCCTCAGTCAACATCACAATGACCACCCTACCTTCACCTCATGACAATGTTTCCCCTCTCCCAGCTCATCCTCATCCACACCCTTCACTTATTTCCCCAACAATGCTGACTCTTCAAAGAGTCAGAGGTGGAGAAGGTGGAGAAGAGTGAAGGTTTCATTCATGTGAATATTTTACCCCCAACACCATTTTCCACAGTAGCCTTTGACATTGCATTGTGTCAAATTCCTTGAAATCTAAATACAGTACATCCACCCCCTTTATCCACTGCACACATTACTTTCTCAAAGAATGCCATTAAGTTGGTTAAACATCACTTCCCTTTCACAAAGCTATGAAGATTTTGCCTGATTACCTTGAATTTTTCTAACTGCCTTAAATAATATTGTTAATAATAACTTCTAACATCTTTCTTCTGATAGATGTTAAGCTACTATCCATAGTTTCCTATTTTCTGTCCCTTTCAAGGGAGGTCATGCCTGACATCATTGTAAAATAACTGCAAGAAACTCTAGCACCATCTTATTTTTGATTTGCTGTAATTATCTCTCTGCCTCAGTTAATCGGATCATAGTCATCCCTTGACTTGCTCGTCAGCTGTTGACACTTTTGATCACCCGCAAAGACTTGTTATTCAGCCTGTCGGTGCTCTGCTCACCATTGATACTATCTTTTGACCCTCTTAATTACCTGGAATTATCTTGCAATGATCTCTCTGTCTATAAATTCTGCGCTTGTGCACTTCCCTCCACTTCACCTGATGAAGGCGCAGCACTCCGAAAACTTGTGAATTCAAATAAACCTGTTGGACTATAACCTGATGTTGTGTGAATTCTGACTTTGTCTACCCAGTTCAACATCAGCACTTCCACATCTTCACTAAGGACAAGGTGCTGGGGAAGCTAAAAGTTATCCACCTTCAGGAATCACCTGGTCTGGATGGACAATGCCTCAAAGTTTCAAAGGAGATTGCAGAGGCATTGGTGATGATCTTTCAGGAACCACTGGAGTCAGGGAGGATCCCAGAGGACTAGAAAATGGCTAATACAACACCAGAGGCAGAAGGCTGGTCAGGCCTGACCTCGATCATTAGTAAGACCATGGAGTTCATCGTCAAGGATGAAATTGCAGAGTACTTGGAAGGGCATGGTACAATTGGACTGAGTCTGCGTAGTTTCATCAAGGGAGGTCATGCCTGACAACTCTGTTAGAATTCTTTGAGGAGGTAACGAGCAAGTTATACAAAGGAGAACCAGCAGATATGATCTGTTTGGATTTCCAAAAGGCCTCTGACAAGGTGCTGCATAGGAGGCTGCTGAATTAGAGCCCACGGTGTTGGGAGAAGGTACTGGCATGGACAGAGGATTGGCTGAGTGGCAGAAGGCAGAGATTGGGGATAAAGGGGTCTTTTTCAGGGTGTCATCCAATGCATAATGGAGCTCCACAGGGGTTGGCGTTATGGCCACAACTACTCATGTTATACATTAACAATCTGGATGAAGGAATTGAGGACACTACTGCTACGTTTGCAGGTGAAACAAAAAGAAGTGGTGTTGGGAAAAGCAGGGACGTTGAAGAAAGACTTAAAGAGGCTAACAGAGCAGTAAAATACTGGCAAACAGAATAGAATTTTTAAGAAGTGGAAGAACAGAGGGGTGGAGTATTTTCTAAATGAGAAAAAGCTGCGTAATTCTGAAACACAAAGGGACTGGGGAGTTCAAGTTCAGTATTCTCTTTAGGCTAACATGCAGGTTCAGTTGGCAGCTAGGAAGGCAAATACAATGTTAGCATTCATTTCAAAAGAGCTTTAAACACAAGAGCAGAGATATATTGCTATGGCATTTGGAATATGGAGAGTAGTTTTGAAACCCCAATATAAGGGAGCTGTGCTGGTCTTGAAAGGGGTCCACAGGAGGTTTACAAGAATGATCTCAGGGAATGAAAGGCTTGTCATATGAGCAGCAGTTCAGGACTCTGGGCTTGATGGAAGCAAGAAAGATATGGGGGGAATCTCATTGAAGTTTACAGACTACTGAGAGTGAAATAACTCTATAGTAGCTAATATCCTGTCACCAAGTCACCCTTTATTTACACGTGGAGAGCCCCTGACATTGATCCAGCTTCCTCAGGGCCAGCTCTCAGACTGAACAGAACCTCTGACATTCCTGTTTATACCTGTCAGCCAGGGCTCCCTGATTGAATCAGATTAATTGTTTTCAATTCTGGTCCCCACACTACCAGAAGGATGTGGTGGCTTTGGAGAGGGTACAGAAAAGGTTTACCAGGATGTTGCCTGGTATGGTGGGCATTAGCTATGAGGAGACGTTGGAGAAACTTGGGTTGTTCTCACTGGAACGACAGAGGTTGAGGGGCAACCTGATAGAGGTCTACAAGATGATGAAGGGCATGGACAGACTGAAGAGTCAAAAGCTTCTTCCCAGGGTGGAAGAGTCAGTTACCAGGGGCCGTGGGTTTAAGGTGTGAGGAGCAAGGTTTAAAGGTGACATACGAGGCAAGTTTTTCACACAGAGGGTGGTGGGTGCCTGGAACATGCTGCTGGGGGAGGTAGTGGAAGCAGATACTATAGTGACTTTTAAAGGGCGTCTTGACAAATATATGAATAGGACGGGAATAAAGGGATACGGTCCCTGGAAGGGTAGGAGGTTTCAGTTGTGATGGGCAGCATGTCGGTGCAGGCTTGGAGGGCCAAAGAGCCTGTTCCTGTTCTGTAATTTTCTTTGTTCTTTTTCTAATAGCCCCATACAGGGAATTCATATTCTACGAGGTCCACTTGGCTGACCTCATTACAACCACTGTATCCCTTCCCCTCTGAATCTGAGGACATAGGGAATTCTTTTTCTTGTAGTTCCTCCGAGGGCATTTTAGCACCGGGTCAGGATCCTCCAATTCTGCTTCTATTATAGGAATCATGTAACACATGCTGGCTTGCCTCTTTTGCCCACAGTGTCTCAGAAGGAATTAATTCTCCTGTTCAGGCGGCAAAGGCATTGAGGCAGCGACATCTGTCAAATCCATCTCAGATTCAGAGGTATCTTCAATGCTTGACGGAGATGGAGAACCCACAGGTTCCAGAACAATCAGAAAGGCAGTCAAAGGGCCGGGCATGTTTTTGCTCCTGTTTGAGAGTTTGCAGCTTTCATGTGGTCCATGTGTTCATTCAGGATTGTCAGTTGAATTTTATACGTCACTGGACCTGACCTCGCGTCAACCATGCCTCTTACCCATGCAGGGCCATTCCTGTGGTTCCTACACTAAACTTCATCCCTGAAGTAAACTGTCTCTCACTCAGTGAAATCTTGAGTCCGGTGTCAGTGCTCCTGATGCTATTTCACCCTCCTCCCCGCACCCCTCCCATGCCAGTCGGAGAACAAGTTTAATCTGGTACGGAGTCTTCTCCTCATTAGTAACTCTCCTGGAGCTATCACTGCAGTTGCATTAGTAGTGGTCCTATAATCAAATAGGAACTGGAACAATTTGGTGCCTGGTCAAGCTGTAGATTGTTCCTTTAAGCTTGCCTTCAAAAGGCTGGGCTGCTTTTTCTGCCAGATCATTGGATGATGTATAGTATGGAGGTGTCCTTATATGATGATACCATTCGACTTTAGAAAATTCTCAAATTCCCTGCTGGTAAACGATGGCCCATTGTCTGTGAACAACACTTCCAAGAGTCTGTGTATTGCAAAAGATATGCAGTTTTTCTATCATCTTCATGTTTGACAAATACACTCCACGCACGTCCAGTCACTTTGAGTGAGTGCCCACAATAACTAAGAACACTGAGCTCATGAAAGAAGCATAGTCAGCAAGCAACCCAGTCCAGAGTTTACCGGCCATTCCCACAAATGTGGGGGGACTGCCTGCAGTAATTTTTGTCCTTGTTGGCACTCTGGGCACTACACACTGCCATCCACTCCTCAAATAGTGCAACTATGTCTGCATCCAATCCTCGCCACCAAACATAACCTCTCATCATAGGCCCGAAACGTCAAGTTTTCCTGCTCCTATGATGCTGCTTGACCTGCTGTGTTCATCCAGCCCCATGCTTGTTAACTCGGATTCTCCAGCATCTGCAGTACCTTTTATCTCTCATCAACTCCTTCATTTTGGAAACGCCTAGATGATCCCGGCGGAGTTCGGCCAGTATCTGGTGGCAACGTTTGCTGGGGGCAATCATTCTTGCTCTTCAGAATAATATGCCATCCTCTACTGTGAGCTGGCCTCTCTGGGTCCAAAAGTTTTCATTTCTGGTTGTGATGGTCCTTTGGTTTTCCCCATCTCCATCAGCTGTTTCAGTTTTGTTACGACCAGATCTTTCTGCATCCAAAGTTTGATATTGTTAGATGTGACTGGAAGTGTGTCCAGAAAATTTAAAACCATTATGGACTCTTCCAGTGGCAGTACCGCCTGAGGTGTATCTGCCAGTGGAAGGCTCAACGCATACACATTTGCTACTTAGTCTCCCAGACAGTGTTCCTACTTGTAATTATACACAAATAGTATAATGGCCCACAGCTAAATTTGGCCTGAAGCTATGAACAGCACTGCCTTGTCCTCTGAGTAGACACAGCAGGGGTTGTGGTCCATTATAATCACAAATTTACATCGTAACAATGGTGGAACTTTCTGACTGCAAAGATGACCATCAAGCATTCCTTCTCTATCTGGGCAAATTTACACTCTACATTAGTGAAAGTTCAGGATGCATACGCTATTGAGCATTCTTCTCCATTCAGCCACCTATGAGCTAATACTACCTGATACCCGTCAGAGGAGCCATTGCATGCGAATACTAGATCTTGCTTGGGATCATGGTGTGCCAACACCTTACTGGATGATACCTGTTTCTTCACTTCCCTGAAAGCTATGGTTTGGCCACATGACCTTTCCAAGTCTGACCCTTTTATAAGAATTGATGTAAAGATGCCAGGTTATGTATTGGAATTAAAACAGCCCAAGGCCTAAGCTCTGTAAAGACATGGGAGTGGGGGCACCTTTCATCATCTTCATTTTATCTTCTAATGGGTGTACCCAGTCTTGTCAACTCTATAGCATTTTTCCATTCAAAGGCAAAAGCCTGGCTGGGAGAAACATTTAAGGTTTATGGCCAAGTTCTCCTTACTGGTCTTCCTTGTTATTAGCATGTCATCTAGCTAAATGGCCACCTGGGATAGACCTTGCAAAATGTTCCCCACCATTCGCTGAAAAAGTTTACAGGTTGACGATGCCCTAAATAGCGATCTCATATACTGGTACAAACCCTTATGGGTATTAATTGTAGCATACTTCTGAGAATCCTCATCTAACTGCATCTGCGAGTACACATGGCTCATGTGGACTGGTATGATGATTCCTTTGCTTTCCGGCCTTCTCATTTCTGCCTCTAATTTGCCCCTAAGGCAAATGGCACTGGGTGGACATTTTTCTGATTTGTGGAATTGCTTCCTGGTCAATATGCAGCATGGCCTTGGCTCCTTTGACAGTCCCTAGAACTTCCTGAAAAACCTCTAGGTAGTAAATTAGAATATCACTGAGGCAGCCATTTTCTAATTGAAAAACATTGAACCAATTTCACCCCATCAAGCCTTTAATACATTTAATGGTAACTGAACCAGCTGATTCTCAAAGCACTGGAACTGAAGTTGTCCCCAGTGTAGGTTCTCAGTATAGCCGAGGTCTTGCACAAACGTAAAGCAGCAAAGCGAATGTTGTTAAAGACTGATTCTGCAATCACTAAAATGGCCACGTTAAGTATCAACCATGATCAGCGTGGACTAGTCGGACCGAGAGGTCTGTTTCCATAACGAATTACTCTATGACTTCAGTAAGAACCGGGTGACCATTTAACCAGATGTTTATTCTGATTGGTTCTGATTTGGATGTTGCTAAGCAATTTAACTGCTCCAAATCAAATGTAGGTGAATCTCCCAGAGTGTGCACTCTTCTGGACACCAGCCTATGAGTTGTCTTATTCCATTTGGGTCTAGTGGTACTCTTTCGCTGTCTCAAGTCCGTATACGAGAAGCAATTACAGTGGCTTGCTGGCCGAGATCCTGAAGAAAATTTTAATCGTTTGACTGGGGCTTGCCTTTGTTTTGGGGTTTTGCTGTAGGCTGATCTAGAGTCCCTCTGTTCACAAAATGTCCTGGGTGAGGCTATGAAATTGCCCTCACTCAAGTGGTGCTCCCCACGCTCAGTCAGACTGGCAACGGTGTCCATTTCCATCTGAATAGTCTGCAACACAAATGCTCCAGTTGCTGTATTTTCCAATGACAAAGCCATTGTACTGCCTGTTTGAGGTCCAGCTGAGCTTCAGCTAGTAGTTGCTTTTGTATGGTTATGTCATTAATCCCACACACCAAACGGTCTCTCAGCATCTCATTAAAGGTTAAACAACAGTCACATGCCTCTGCCAGCCATCTTAATCTAGTCAAATATCCTGACACAGATTCCCCCGGTTCTGGAATTGCCCCCAAGTAAAACTAACAGCATCTCCGAATTAGACGAGGCTTAGAGGGAAAGTTAGGTTCCTAATAACTGATAAAGCTGCAGGTCCATAAACTGTCAGGAGAATTACTCATTGTTTTTTATCTGCCCCAATGTCATTTGCCAGGAAAAAAATAACACAGACTGGACCCAGTCTTCGATGGGAGGTCGAATGAGTCAAATTTACCAAATAACAGCACGATGCCAGAAATGCTTACTCCTACTCAAAAGGGTTACTGTGGAGAAGGATATGATAGATAGAGAACTTGGAGAAATAAATAGCAACATCCTTGAAAAACATCCAAGTTACAGAGGAGGTGGTGCTGGATGTCTTAAAATGCATAAAGGTGAATAAATCCCCGGACCTGTTCAGGTGTACCCTAGAACTCTGTGGGAAGCTAGGGAAGTGATTGCTGGGCCCCTTGCTGACATATTTGCATCATTGATAGCCACACTTGAGGTGCCGAAAGAATGGAGGTTGGCTAACATGGTGCCACCATTTAAGAAAGGTGGCAAGGAAAAGCCGGGGAACCACAGACTAGTACGCCTAACATCAGTGGTAGGCAAGTTGTTGGAAGGTATCCTGAGGAACAGGATGTATTTGAAAACAGATGGTCAACATGGCTTTGTGCGTGGGAAATTGTGTCTCACTAACTTGATTTTTTGAGTTTTTTTGAAGTAGCAAATTGATGAGGACAGAGCGGTGGACGTGATCTATATGGACCTCAGTAAGGCGTTCGACAAGGTTCCTCATGATAGACTGGTTAACAAGGTAGGATCACATGGAATACAGAGGACTAGCCATTTGGATACAGAACTGGCTTGAAGGCAATAGACAGAGGGTGGTGGTGGAGGGTTGCTTTTCAGACTGGAGGCCTGTGACCAGTGGTGTGCCACAAGGATCGATGCTGGATCCACTGCTTTTTGTCATTTAAATAAATGATTTGGATGTGAACTTAGGAAGTATGATTAGCAAGTTTGTAGATGACACCAACATTGGAGTTATAGTGGACAGCAAAGGAGGTTACCTCAAGAGTACAACGGGACCTTGATCAGATGGGCCAGTGGTCTGAGACGTGGCAAATGAAGTTTAATTTAGATCAACGTGAAGTGCTGCATCTTGGACAGGCAAATCAGGGCAGGATTTATACATTTAATGGTAAGGACCTGGGGAGTGTTGCTGAACAAACAGACCTTGGAGTGCCAGTTCATAGTTCCTTAAAAGTGGAGTCATAGGTATCGTAGAATCCCTACAGTGTGGAAACAGGCCCATCCCCCTATAACTTGCCCAATCTACACATCCCTCAACACCATGGGCAATCTTCCATGGCCAATCCACCTAGCCTGCACATTTTTGGACTGTGGGAGAAAATCGGAGCACCCAGAGGAAACCCCTGCAGACACAGGGAGAATGTGCAAACTCCATACAGACAGTTGCCCAAGGGTGGAAATTGAACCTGGGTCCCTGCCACTGTCAGGCAGCAGTGCTAACCACTGAGCCACCATGCCATAGACAGGATAGTGAAGACGACATTTGGTATTCTTTCCTTTATTGGTCAGTGCACTGAGTATAGGAATTGGGAGGTCATGTAGAGACTGTGCGGGACATTGGTTAGACCCCCATTTTTGGAATACTGTGTGCAATTCTGATCTCCCTGATATAGGAAGGAAGTTGTGAAACTTGAAAGGGTTTGGAAAAGAATTACAAAAATGTTTCCAGGGTTGGAGGATTTGAGCCAAAGGGAGAGGCTGAATAGGCTGGGACTATTTTCCCTGGAGCATCTGAGGCCGAGGGGTGACTTTACAGAAGTTTACAAAATCATGAACGGCATGGATGGGGTGAATAGCCTAGGTGGGGGGAGTCCAAAACAGGGGGGGGCATAGATTTAAAGTGAGAGGGGAAAGATTTTGAAGGGACCTAAGGGGCAACGTTTTCACGCAGACAGTGGTGCGTGTATGGAATGAGCTGCCAGAGGAAGGGGTAGTGGTGGTACAATTACAACATTTAAAAGACATCTGGATAGGTATATGAATAGAAAGGATTGAAAGAGATATGGGCAAATCTGGCAAATGGGACTAGATTAATTTAGAATATCTGCTTGCAGGGACAAGGTGGACTAAAGGGTCTGTTTCCATGCTATACAGCTCTATAATCTATAACTGTTGAGATTGAATTTCTTCGTCACTGAAATAACTCCACAGAGGCCAGTAACCTGTCAAGTCACCCTTTACTTACACGTGGAGACTCCTTGACACTGATCCAATTTCCTCAGAGCCAGCTGTCAGAGTGAACAGAACTTCTGACACTCCTGTTTATGTCCGTCAGTCAGGGCTCCCTGATTGGACCAAAATAACAGCCCTAATCAGGGAACTCATATTCTATGAGGATCACTGGTTGAAGTTATTACAATCACTCCAGCGAGGCCTGAATATAGTGGGTGTGGAGAAGATATTTCCACTAGGAGAAGAGACTAAGACTTGAGCATATAGCCTCAGTGAATGGACAACCCTTCAGAACAGACAAGGAAATTTCTTCAGCAAAAAGGTTGTTAATCTATAGAATTCATTGCTGCAGAAGGCTATGGAGACCAAGTTATTGAGTGCATTTAAGACAGAGATAGATAGCTTCTTAATTAGTAAGGGAATCAAGGGTCACAGGGAGAAGTAGGAGAATGGGGTTGAGAAACATATCAGCCATGATGAAATGGCAGAGCAGTGTGAAGCAGCCGAATGGCCTAATTCTGCTCCTGTGCCTTATGGTGTTAATATGGAGAAGTGTGAGGTTATCCATTTTGGTCAGAGGAATAGAAAGATAATTTATCTTTAATTTAAAACGGACAGTAACTTCAGATTACTTTGTTACCAAGGATCTATGTGTTCTCTTGCATGAATCGCAGAAAACTAGTATGTACATACAGCAAGTAATAAGGAAAGCAAATGGCATTTATTGCTAAAGGAATAGAGTATAATAGTAGGGAAGTATTGCTACAACTGTGCAAGGCATTAATGAGACCACAGCTGGAATGTTGATTCCAATTTTGGTTCCCTTAATTGAGGACAGATGTCATTGTATTGGAGGCAGTTCAAAGAAGATTCACAAGATTGATTCCAGAAATTAAGGGTTTGTCTTATGAACAAAGATTAAGCAGTTTAGGCCTATACTCTCTGGAGTTTAGAAGAATGAAAGGAGATCAATTTGAGGTATATAAAATGCTAAAAGGGATTGACAAAGTAATTGTAGAAAGGATGTTTGTCATGTGGGGCAATCTAGAATGAAAGGTCATAATTTTAGGTTCAGGAGTAGCAGATTGAAAACTGATGGGGAGAAATTACTTCTCTCAAAAGGATCATGAATCTGTGGAATTCACCACCCCACAGTGCAGTTTATGCTGGGACATTGAGTAAATGTGAGGAGGAGATGGACAGATTTTTAAACGGGAATAGGTTGAAGGGTTACGGAGAGCGGGCAAGAAAGTGAAGTTGAAGATGAGGTGAGATTGGCTATGATTGTATCATATGATGGAGCAGGTTCAAGGGGTCAACTGCCTCCTAGTTCTTATGTTATGATAATATAGATAATATTAAGTTGGAAAATGATAAAAATCAGTCAATAATTAAGATCCCTGAATGGAAAAGGACAGATTTTAGGGGTCTAAAAGTTGAACTGGAGCAAGTTGATTGGAAATGCATTTTGGTGGATAAAACAGTGATGAGAAACGGGATAATTTCAAAAGAGAAATGAATATGGTGCAAGCTAGGTACACAGGCATGTGAAATAAATATGCAATATCTAAAGCCAGAGTAACTGAATGACTAAGGATATTGATGAGAAGAAAAGGAGGCAAATGATACATACCAGAATAATAACAGCAATAGAAATCAGGAAGAGCATCTCAAATGCAGGAGAGGCTAAAGCTGGAATAAGAAATGCTAACAGGAATATGAAGAAAGGATGGTACTCTGTGCTAGAACAAATAGTAAAATGTTCTTCAAGCATATTAATAGTAAAAGATTGGTGAAGGATTGAGTGGGGTCCATGTGGAACAAGCAAGGTAGGCCACTCACTGAAGCAAAGGATATGGCAGGGATAAGAAATGAATATTTTGCTTCTGTCTTTACCAAATTAGAAAATGCTGACAATTTTCAGAAAATTCGGAGGCATGGGATTGAGGGTGATTTAGCGGTTTGGATCAGAAATTGGCTAGCTGTGAGAAGACAGAGGGTGGTGGTTGATGGGAAATGTTCATCCTGGAGTTCAGTTACTAGTGGTGTACCGCAAGGATCTGTTTTGGGGCCACTGCTGTTTGTCATTTTTATAAATGACCTGGATGAGGGCGTAGAAGGATGGGTTAGTAAATTTGTGGATGACACTAAAGTCGGTGGAGTTGTGGATAGTGCGGAAGGATGTTGCAGGTTACAGAAGGACATAGATAAGCTGCAGAGCTGGGCTGAGAGGTGGCAAATGGAGTTTAATGCGGAAAAGTGTGAGGTGATTCACTTTGGAAGGAGTAACAGGAATGCAGAGTACTGGGCTGTTGGTAAGATTGTTGGTAGTGTGGATGAGCAGAGAGATCTCGGTGTCCATGTGCATAGATCCCTGAAAGTTGCCACCCAGGTTGATAGGATTTTTAAGAAGGCGTACGGTGTGTTAGGTTTTATTGGTAGAGAGATTGAGTTTCGGACCCGTGAGGTCATGTTGCAGCTGTACAAAACTCTGGTGCGGCCCACTTGGAGTACTGCGTACAGTTCTGGTCACCGCATTATAGGAAGGATGTGGAAGCATTGGAAAGGGTGCAGAGGAGACTTACCAGGATGTTGCCTGGTATGGAGGGTAGGTCTTATGAGGAAAGGCTGAGGGACTTGAGGCTGTTTTCGTTAGAGAGAAGAAGGTTAAGAGGTGACTTAATGGAGACATACAAGATGATCAGAGGATTAGATAGGGTGGACTGTGAGAGCCTTTTTCGTCGGACGGTGACGGCTAGCACGAGGGGACATAGCTTTGATGTCAGAGGTAGATTCTTTACTCAGAGAGTAGTAAGGGCATGGAATGCCTTGCCTGCAGCACTTGTAGACTCGCCAACTTTAAGGGCATTTAAATGGTCGTTGGATAAACATATGGATGATAAGGAATAGTGTACATTAGATGGGCTTCAGATTGGTTTCACATGTCGGCGCAACATCGAGGGCCGAAGGGCCTGTACTGTGCTGTAATGTTCTATGATCTATGGCCTTACTGAAAATGTGGGTATTGAACATCTGAGCACAATAGTGATAAAGAGGAGATGCTAAAATGGCTCGCAGCACTCAGCTAACAGAAGCTGCTAGATCCGGATAGGGTGCATTCTAGACAGCTGAAAAGTAAGGCAGTAAATTGCGGAGTTGTTGACAGAAATTTTCCAAGCCTTTCTAAACAGAGAATTAGTCCTGGGTGTCTGAAGGATTGCAAATGTGCTACCATTGTTTAAGAAAGGGGCAAAGCATAACCCAGGAAATAACAGAATTGTCAGCTTTTCATCAAGAGGGGAAAAACCGATGGAGACCATAATATGGGGATAAGGTAAATATAGTGTCATAGTATTATACAGCACAGAAACATACCCTTCAATCCAGCTCGTTTACGCCAACCAGATATCCTAAATAGGTGTAGTCCCATTTGCCAGCATTTGGCCCATATCCTTCCAAACCCTCCTTTTCATGTATCTATTCAGATGCCTTCTAACTGACAGCTCACTCCATACACGCACCACCTTCTGTGTGATGAAGTGCCCCTAGGCACTTCTCCCCTCTCACCTTAGATCTATGCCCTCTAGTTTTGGACACCTCTACCCTGGGAAAAAGACCTTGCCAATGCCATGCCCTTCAATCAAGTTTGTGAGACACCATTTCCCATGCACGGAGCCATGCTGATTATCTCTAATCCAGTCCTTTTCTTTCCAAATGCAACTAGATCCTGTCTCTCAGAATCCCTTCCAACAACGTACCCACCACTGATGTCAGGCTTACTGGTCTGTAGTTCCCTGGCTTTTCCTTGCATCCTTTCTTGAATAATGACATAACATTAGCCATCCTCCAGCCATCTGGCACTTCACCCCCGGCTATTGATGAGACAATTATCTCTCCTAGGGGCCCCACAATTTCTTCCCTAGCTTCCCACATTGTCCTTGGATACACTTGATCAGGTCCCAGGAAATTTTCTACCTTTATGCATTTTAAGACCTTCAGCATCTCTTCTTCTGTAATGTGGACTCTTTTCAAGACATGACTATTTATTTCCCCAAGTTCCTTAGCTTCCATGTCTTCCTCCACAGTTAATACTAATTGGAAATATTCATTGAGCGTCTCATCCCTCACCTGTGGTTCCACACATAGATGGCCTCGTTGCTCTTTTAGGAACCCTATTCTCTGCCTAGTTACTCTTTTGCCTTTAACATACATGTAGAATCTTTCTGGATTCTCCTTACCCATAAGTGCCAAAACTATCTCATGTCCCTTTTTGCCCTCCTGATTTCCCTCTTAAGCGTACTCCTACACCTCCCTATACTCAAGAAATTCATTTGATCCTAGCTGCCTACACCTGACTTATGCCTCCTTTATCTTGACCACAGCCTCAATATCTCTGGTTAACCAGTGTTCCCCACTCCTGCCAGCTATACCCTTCACACTAACAGGAACATGCTGTCCCTGAACACTGGCTCACTTTTGAAAGCCTCCCACTTGCCGGATGTCCCTTTGCCTGCAAACAGCCTCTCCCAACCAACTTTTGAAAGTCCCTGTCTTATATCATCAAAATCAGCCTCGCTCCAATCTAGAACTTCAAATTGTGGGCCAGGCCTATCTTTTCCAATACTATTTTAAAACTATATGAGATATCCCTACATATTTTCTCCTCAATTTCCTGCTGACTATTGGAGTGCCTATAGTAAATCCCATCAAAGAGATCACTCCTCTCCTTATTTCTCATACAGCTTCACTGGACAATCCCCCAAAAATATCCTCTCTAATTGTGCCATGTTTTCCCTACTCAAAAACACTACTCCCCCCTTGTCTCTTGCCTTCCCTTCTATCCTTCCTACAGTATCTCTACCCTGAAACATTGAACTGCTAGTCCAGTCCATTCCTCAGCCATATCTCTGTAATAGCCAAGATATCTCAGTTCCATGTACCTATCCATGCCTTGAATTCATCTGCCTTACCTGTCAGGCCTCTTGCATTGAAATAAATGCATTTTAAATCATCAGTCTTCCCTCGTTCCCTGTTGTGCTCTTGACTGCCTTGTTTATTTAACTTACTCATTTTAACTTCTGTAGCAGACTCAACCTCCTCTCTTGTCTTGCTACTGTTAACCAGCGAATAGCCATGTAGTATAACAGCTAAACTATCTTCATACCTTGCTCATGCTCTCCATGCCTCCTGCTATCACAATATTGGAGCTGCCCGTCATGATGGCTTGTGTTGCAAGACACACTGCTTTCAGGCCAGAGCCACAAATCATCTGACAACTCCATGCAGGCACCAGATATGGGATTCCCGAACTGACGCTAGCCTGACGAGCAGGATTCTGTCCTTGGCCTACAAAATGGTAGAAGAGATATAGTAGTAATTTTCCATATTATAAAGCATATCATTGTTACTACAAGAAAGAACAAGGGTATGTTTAATCAAAAGACACTGATGTTATTTTTTCTTGTTTGTGAGATTTCATTTTGTTGTACAGATTTTATTGCTATTTTCCCCATATCTCCCAAAAGGTGTTAACAGCTTGCTGGTTCTTCAAGTGGTTGGTTCACATCTATGAGCTTCTTAAATAAAAAAGGGTTCTGTTCTATTATGTGAGGGATCACAGATGAGCTAGATTCCCACGTTGCTAGTACATTTATGGTTTAAAAAAAACTTTGTGGTGATTGTTTCAACACAGCAGGAATGAGTAAAACTTAAGAATGGGAAATAGACTGTGAAAAAAATATTTGGATCGCACATAGAGAACCAGTGGTGCAAGGGATGCTGGTTGTTCAGTGGATATTTTACAGGTGGCAGGTTGTTGTGGGAATGGCACATGGTAAGTTGCGGTGGAACACAGCTGATACCACCTGACAGTTTAGCTAATACCGAGAGCAGCCTACTATCATTATTACAGTTGCATCTTTCATAGGATTGGGAGCTTTTGTTCTTTCGGATACAGACATATAGAAAGCATAGACCAGTTTACTACCCAACCCCTTTACTTACAAATTGATCAGAGATAGCCAGTGATAGAGAAGGGCACATTAAATGCTCCATGGGTTTGTGAAGAGTTTTGCAGGTTATGTTCTTAGTCTTCACCTCAAATTACATACAGATCACAAATCCAAGTTGGCATAAATGCTTCCATAAATTACAGAGTATGTTTCAGGAAAGAAGTTGACTATAGCACAGCATCCCATATCTCCATGTGTCAAGACCTAGACAAGGAAATGCAGTCTTCGTTGAAGAGGTGCAAATCTTTCCACAAAAGCAAACTACAACTCTACTAGAAACTCGATGAACTCAGATGCTCAAAAATCTGATGAAGAATGTGCTCAGGACAGGCAGTGCTGTGTCAAGGATGGCCAACATATGCGCCACACTCCCATTCTTAGACAGTACTATAAGCAAATGAGGGATTGGTCATTCCAAGGGCCCTGGGACTGGAAGAAAAGATATCAAGCTGTAGAACTTGTGTTATTCATCAGGAGGGAACAAGAAAATAATGTTCCCTCTAAACTGCGCAGCCGCAGGGAGGAGTTGCGCTCAACAATCATAGCAATGCATTGGCTTCCACTTCCGGAAGCTGCCACTGTGCAGAGTCCTCAGAGGTCAGCACAGCAGAAAACAAAACTGTAAGGAACATTGCAAAGGGACTATTCATTTCTATCAAGACCATGGGAATATGTTGGGATGTACCTTTTCGAAAAGAGGTAAAATGTTCTTCATAGTGGCATGCTACTATTGCAGATGGATAGAAGTCAAAAAGGTTGAGGGTTACATGTCCGAAGTAGTCAATCAAAATATCACCAATCTTTCCAACAGATGGAGTCCCTTACCTTATCATCTCAGACCATGGACCACAGTTAGTCTATGAATACTTTAAGGAGCTCACAACAACATCATATGGATTTATCTGTATTAGCAGCTCATCAACATACAGGAATATCAAGCCAACAGTGAAAATAGTGTGTTCAGTGAAAGCGTTTAGAGGAACATGCAACCTATATTTCTGAGCCTACTTCTCAACTCTTTACGTGCATAAGGTAATGATTTGGAAAAAAAGTGAGGGAGTATGAGAACCGTTCCAATCAGATGTGGAACTGTGATATATCCACAAAGTATGATACCCAACAGACCTTGAATTAGGCTAGTCTGGATTCAAGGCCAAACTTGTTTCTGGCTAGTAGTAGAACAGACATCACATCCACACCCTACACCATTCAAACCAAAAGACGTAATACGAAGCAACAGACGTGCACTAGTTTCTACACAGAAGCAACAGTCAAAGCCATTAGAGATGCTGTGTTCATCAACAGGTCCAGATGAAGGTCTGATTGCTGAACTGGAGCCACCTGTTGATTCTACTTTTGCCACACACAAACTGGAATTCCCAATCTCCTCCAAATAAACTGAGAAGATGCTGAGGTTGACTAGTGAAACTGCCACAGCAGTTGTCCCTGTATAGAAAAAAAAGGAGGTAACAACTTTGTGGTATTATCACTGGTCTGTTAATGTACAGACCAAAGTAATGTTCTGGGGATAACAAGGTGTAGAACTGGATGAACACAGCAGGCCAAGCAGCTTCAGAGGTGCAGGAAAGCTGATGTTTCAGGACTAGACCCTTCTTCAGAAATCTGGGGACGCGGGTTCAAATCCCTCCACAGCAGATTGTGAAATTTGAATTCAAGAAAACATTCTGGAACTAAAAATCTAATGATGACTATGAATGTCAGGAAAAACCCATCTGGTTTGCTCTGAAACTGCCAACTTTACCTGGTCTGGCCTGCATGTGACTCCAGGCCCAGAGCAACGTGGTTGACTCTTAACTATCCTCTGGGCAATTAAGGATGAATAATAAATGCTGGCCCAGGTAGTGACACCCTCATTCCATGAGTGAATAGAAAATAAATGAAGTCAAAGATTTTTGATGGGGGGAGGGAGACAACATAATGAGCAGAATCAGAGTTTTGAGGGGAGACGTGGCATAAGGGGTAAGTCGGACTATGTGGTCTGCTGATGAGACAGTATTCATCATCACAGGAAGTGATCTCTCTTGCAGCCTTGCGGCAAGATTAAGCCCCAGTTAGATGTTTTCTCAAAGTTATTATTTTCCTTGCATTAACAAACTTTGTAAATATTCTTTCACAGCGCAACAAGATCAAGAATATTATTGGTGTAGGCCTGAAATCTAAACGTTAATTTCTCCCTAAAGATGCTGAAAACCTATTGAGTATTTCTAGCATCTTCCAATCCTCCTTGAACATGGGGATGGTACCAGAGAATGGAGCATTGTAAATAGAATATCCCAGCTTAAAACTAAAAAGGGGTGGCAGGAAGATAAACACAGTAACTAACTTCAAGATGGAGAAAGTTTTAAAGACTGAACTCTGGAACAAAATGATTTGGTATGTGTAAAAGCACAGGTTCATAAATGAAGGACAACACATATCTGTTAAAAGCAAATTATATTTGATAAACTTGATTAAATTCTTTGATGAATTCTTGGATATATTTGATAAGGGTAGCATGGTTGATCGTGTGTACACAGGCCTTCATGAAGCATCTGACCAAGTGCCACATAATTGACTTGTCATTAAATTTAAAGTCTAAATGACCAGTGCAATCACAAATACATGCCAAGGGACAGAAAGCAGAGAATGGTTGATCATACTGGAGGGCAGTATGCATCTAGGTTTATAAAAACATAGAAAACAGGCACAGGAGTAGGCTATTAAACCCTTCGAGCCTGCTCTGCTATTCAATAGGACTAAGGGGATCATCCAATCCAACTCAGTAGCCTGTTCTCACATTTGTCCTACATCCTTTGATCTTTTCACCCCATCTCCTTTTTGAAAACATTCAATCACTTTCTGTGGCAGGGAATTCCATAGGCTCATCACTTTCTGCGTGAAGAATTAGGACTACTACTCCTTTTGAATGTACTTGGATACACAGGGTTTCCACATTCTAAAAAAGAATTGGAAAATTGAAGACAGAACCACCAAAATTTCAAGCCTAATTTGTCTTTGTTACCTTTAATGTATGCTTTCTGAACTCAAAAGGCAAGGGCCTAGTCATATTATTGCTGGACTACTAATCCAGAGACACAGATAATGTTCTGGAGGTTTTCAATTAAAAAAAGTCTGGAATTAAGAAACTAATGACGTCCTTCAGGGAACGAAATCTGCCATCCTCACCTGGAAAAAACAATAGCAGAAACAGCCCTGTCGACCCGGCAAAAGTCCTCCTGACTAACATCTGGGCGCTAGTGCCAAAATTGGGAGAGCTGTCTCACAGACTAATCAAGCAACAGCCTGACTTAGTTATATTCACGGAATCATACCTTACAGACAAAGTCCCAGATACCACCATCACCATCCCTGGATATGTCCTTTCTCACTGGCAGGACGGACCCAGCGGAGGTGGCAGCACAGTGCTTCACAGTCAGGAGGCAGTCACTCTAGGAGTCCTCAACATTGACTCTGGACTCCGTGAAGCCTTGTGGCTTCAGGTTAAACAAAGGCAAAGAAACCTCCTGCTGATTACCACATACTGTCCTCCCTCAGCTGATGAATCAGTACTCCTCCACTTGGAGGAAGCATTAAGGATGGCAAAGCACAAAATGTACTCTTGGTGGGGGTTGGGATTTCAATGTCCACCACCAAGAGTGGCTCAGCAGCGGCACTACAGATCAAGCTGGTCGGGTCCTAAACAACATAGCTGCTAGACAGGATTTGTGGCACCTGGTAAGGGAACCAACAAGAGGGAAAAACATACGTAACCTCATCCCTATCAATCTGCCAGTTGCAGATACACCTGTCCATGACAGTATCTGTAAGAGTGGCCACCACACAGTCCTTGTGGAGACAAAGTCCCACCTTCACATTGAGAATGACCTCCATCGCGTTGTGTGGCACAGGCTTTGAACAGATTTAGCAATTTAGCAATAGGGCATCCATGACGTACTGTGGGCTATCAACAGCAGCAGAATGGAGTAGGCGATGGCTTAGTAGTATTATCGTTGGACTATTAATCCAGAGACCCAGGTAATGTTCTGGGAACCTGGGTTCAAATCCCTCCATAGCAATTCTGGAATTTAAATTCAATAATAATCTAGAATTAAGAGTCTAAATGATGAGCATTAAACCATTGCCAATTCTCAGGAAAAACCCATCTGATTCACTAATGTCCTTTAGGGGAGGAAATCTGCCATCCTTACCTGGTCTGGCCTACATCAGATTCCAGACCCACAGCAATGTGGTTGACTTTGAACTGCCCTATGGGCAATTAGGGATGGGCAATAAATGTTGGTCCAGCCAGCGATGCCCATATCCCATGAATGAATGAAAAAGAATTATACTCTAGCGCAACCTGTAACCTCATGGCCTGGTATATATCCCACTCAACCATTATCATCAAGCCAGGGGATCAACCCTGGTTCAGTGGAGTGTGCAGGATGGCACGTCAGGAGCAGGCATACCTGAAGATGAGGTGCCAACCTGGTGAAGCCACCAAACAGGACTACTTGCATGCCAAACAACATAAGCAGCAAGCGATAGACGGAGGTAAGCAATCCCACATCCAACAGATCAGATCTAAGCTCTGCAGTGCTACCACATCCCATCGTGAATGGTGGTGGACAATTAAACAACTGACTGGAGTAGGAGGTTCTACAAATCTCCCCATCCTCAATGATGGAAGAGCCCAGCACATCAGTGCAAAAGATAAGGCTGAAGTTTTTGCAGCAAGTCTTCTGCAGCCAGAAGTGCCGAGCAGATGATCCATGTCGGCTTCCTTCAGTGGTCCCCACCATTACAGATATCAGTCTTCAGCCAATTCTATTCACTCCAGGTGATATCAGAAACTGTTGGAGGGAATGGATACTGCAAAGGCTACAGGCCCTGACCACATTCCAGCAACAGTCCTGAAGACTTGTGCTGCAGAACTTGCCACTCCCCTAACCAGGCTGTTCCAGTACAGTTACAACATTGATGTTGAGGTGACACACGACATCAGGTTATAGTCCAACAGGTTTATTTGAAACCACAAGCTTTCAGAGCGCAGTCCCTTCGTCAGGTGAAATGGGACAGAAGAGCACACAGACACAGAAATTCATAGGCAGACAGATCTCTGCACTTATGTGTATGTGGGCTCTCACACTTCACCTGACGAAGGGGCTGTGCTCTGAAGGCTTGTGATTTCAAATAAACCTGTTGGATTATAACCTGGTGGTGAGTTACAACACCAGCACCTACCTGATAATGTGGAAAATTGCCCAGTATGTCCCGTACATAAAAAGCAGGACAAATCCAACCCAGCGAATTACCACCCCATCAGTCTACTGTTGATCATCAGCAAAGAGATGGAAAGTGTCATCAACAGTGCTGCCAAGCAGCACCTGTTCAGTGACACCCAGTTTGGGTTCCACCAGGGCCACCCAGCTCCAGACCTCATTACAGCCTTGGTTCAAACATGGACAAACCAGCGGAATTCGAGAGGCAAGGCGAGAGTGATAGCCCTTGACATCAAGGCTGCATTCAACTGTGGTATCACAGAACCCTAGCAAAACTGAAATCAATTAGTATCGGGGGCAAACTCTCTAGTGGTTACAGTCATATCTGACACAAAAGGAAGATAGTCGTAGTTGTTGAAGGTAGTCATTGCAGTCCAGGATGTCTCTGCAGGAGTTCCTCAGGGTAGTGTCCTCAGCCCAACCATCTTCAGCTGCTTCATCAATGACCCTCCCTCCACCATAAGGTCAGAAGTGGGGATGTTCATCAGTGATTGCACAATGTTAAGTACGATTCGTGACTGCTCAGAAACTGAAGCAGTCTGTGTCCAAATGCAACAAGATCTGGACAATATCCAGGCTTGGGCTGAGAAGTGGCAAGTAACATTTGTATCACACAAATGCCAGGCTATGACCATCACCAACTAGAGACAATCTAACCACCACCCCTTGACGTTCAATGGTGTTACCATCACTGAATCCCCCACTATCAACATCCTGGGAGTTATCACTGATCAGAAACTCAACTGGACTCACCATATAAATGCAATAGCTACAAGAGCAGGTCAGGCACTGAACTCCTCATCTCCTGACTCCCCAAAGCCTGTCCACCATCTACGAGGCACAAGTCAGGTGTGTGATGGAATACTCCCCATCTGCTTGGATGAGTCCAGCCTCAGCACTCAAGAAGCTTGACACCATCCAGGACAAAGCACCCCGCTTAACTGGCACCACATCCACAAGCATCCTATCCTCCACCATCAACGCTCAGTAGCAGCAGTGTGTACTACCTACAAGACGCACTTCAAGAAGTCACCAAAGATTCTCAGACAGCACCTTCCAAACCCACGACCACTTCAACGTAGAAGGACAAGGGCAGCTGATGTATGGGAACACAGCCACCTTCAAGCTTCCCTCCAAGCCAGTCACCATTCCTGACTTGGAAATATATCACCATTCCTTCACTGTCGCTGGGTCAAAAGCCTGGAATTCCCTCCCTAATGGCATTATGGGTCAACCAACAGCAGGTGGACTGCAGCAGTTCGAGAAGGCAGCAACTTCAAGGGCAATTAGGGACAGGCAATAAATGCTGGCCAGCCAGCGCACCCATACGCTGCAAAAAAATGAATAAAGAGAAGGAGACCAAAACTGCACACAATATTCCAAGTGTGACCTCACCATTACCCTGTATAGAACATAGAACATAGAACATAGAACAATACAGCGCAGAACAGGCCCTTCGGCCCTCGATGTTGCGCCGCCCTGTGAACTAATCTAAGCCCATCCCCCTACACTATCCCATCATCATCCATATGCTTATCCAAGGACTGTTTAAATGCCCCTAATGTGGCTGAGTTAACTACATTGGCAGGCAGGGCATTCCACGCCCTTACCACTCTGAGTAAAGAACTCTCTGAGTAAAGAACCTGCCTCTGACATCTGTCTTAAATCTATCACCCCTCAATTTGCAGCTATGCCCCCTCATACTAGCCGACGTCATCATCCTAGGAAAAAGACTCTCACTGTCCACCCTATCTAATCCTCTGATCATTTTGTAGGTCTCTATTAAATCCCCTCTTAGCCTTCTTCTCTCCAATGAGAACAGACCCAAGTCCCTCAGTCTTTCCTCATAAGACCTTCGCTCCAGACCAGGCAACATCCTGGTAAATCTCCTCTGCACATTTTCCAATGCTTCCACATCCTTCCTGTAATGAGGCGACCAGAACTGTACATAATATTCCAAGTGAGGCCGCACTAGCGTTTTGATAATTGTAGCAAGGTATCCTTGTTCCTCCACTGGAATCCTCTTGCTATGAAGACCAACATACAGTTTTACTGTCTTTACTGTCTGCTCCACCTGTGTACTTGCTTTCAGCAACAGCTGCATAAGGACACCCAGGTCTCACTGAATGTTTACATCTCAAAATTTACAGCCATTCAAATAATAATCTGCCTTCCTATTTTTACTTCTAGAATGGATTACCTCACCTTTATCCACATTAAACTGCAGTTGCCATGCATTTACCCACTCACTCAGCCTGTCCAAATCACATCGTAAAATCTCTGCATCCTCCTCACAGCCCACTTTTCCATCCAGCTTTGTGACAGCTGCAAATTTTGAGCTATTACATTTAGTTCCCTCTTCAAGTTTTTGAGAAGATTTGTAGCTCGGGTTGTGGATGAGCTTGTAGACTTACTCGCCAAGCCGTTTGATTGCAGACATTTTGTCACCCTGCTAGGTAACATCGTCAATGCGCCTCCGGTGAAGCATTGGTGTTCTGTCCCGCTTGTTATTTATTTATATGTCTCGGTCTGCTGGGGTGGTTGGCATCACTCCCAGTTCTGTTTTTCAGTGGTTTGTATATCAGGTCCAGTTCAATGTGTTTGTTGATGGAGTCCCTGTTGGAATGCCAGGCCTCCAAGAATTCCCTGGCATGTTTCAGTTTGTGGGCGCCTTATTTCGGTAGCCACATGCAATAAATCTTAAATAATTGCTTCAGTATTTGATAGTCTGAGAGATTTCTTTATTAGTAGCTGAATTAAAGGTAGGTGTGGTACCTACAACACCCACTAGTCACTGCCTGCCATTCAGAAAAAGGTCCATTTAATTCTTACTCCCCATTTCCTATCTGGGAACCAATTTTCTGTCCACCTCAACATACTACCCCCAATCCCACATGCTTTCATTTTACACATTGATTTCTTACGTGGGATTTTGTCAAAAGTCTTCTGAAAGTCCAAATAAACTGCGTCCACTGGCTCCCCTCATCAACTGTATCAGTTACATCCTTGAAGAATTCCAGGTTTGTCAAGCATGATTTCCCTGTCCAGTGACTGTCCACCATTGTAACTAAATTACAAAATAATGCTTATTGTGTCTCAATGTTTCTTGCAGCCTACATCTAGTTTTAAAGTACACAGTCACAGAGTCATAGAGCGCATAAAAGGCCCTTCCACCTGTTGAGTCTACACTGTCAATGGCTGTCACTAAATGAACGTAAACCCAATTTCCTGCACTTCACCATATCAATGAATGTTATGATATTTCAAGTGCTCACCCAAATACTTTTTAATGGTTATACAATTTCTGGCCTGTAATAACCCTCCATGGAGCGCATTCCAAATTCCCATCACTTCTGAATGAAAAAGATTTTTTCTCAAATCCCCTCTGAATCTCCTGGCCTTACCCCAAAACTATGTCCCATCTTGACTGACCCCTCAACCTAGGGAAACAGCTGCTCCCAACTCACTCGAACCATACCTTCAATGTTATACACCTCAGTCATGTCCCTGCTTAGCCTTCACTGCTCTAATCCAAGTCTGTCTAGTCTCTCCTTATAGCTCAATTGCTCCGTCCCAGGCAACATCCTCCTGAATCTTCTCTGTCCCCATCTAGTGCTATCACATCCTTCCTGTAGGGAGGTGATCAGAACTGCACTCAGCACTCTAGCTATGGCATAGCTAATGCTCTATACAACTTCAACATTACCTCCTTGTTCTTATTCTATGCCACAACTGATGAAAGGACATGTCCCGAATACCTTTACTATGCTATTCAGATGCTCTGCTGACTGCATGGAGCTGTGAATATTTCCCCTAAGATCCTGCTGTTCCTCTGAGCTACTCAATGTCCTGTGCTATTAATACTCCCTCACCTTGTTTCTTCTAGCAAAGTGCTTGCACTTATCATGTTTACATACTATCTGCCACTTCTCTGCCATCTGACCAACACATCTACATCTTCCTGTAACCTACAAGCATCTTCACTATTAACCATCCTACCAATCTTGGTACTATCTGCAAACTTGTTTAACATTCCCTCCACATTTTTATCTGTATCATTTATGTATGACAACAATAAGGATCCCGCTTCTAATCCTTGTGGTCCTGGACACCAGTCTCCAGTCACTCAAAGAGCCTTCCACCACTGCCTTTCGTGACCTATTACCAAGTCAGTTTCAGATCCATCTTGCCACATTTCCCTTGTGGTACCTTGTCAAAAGGTTTCCTAAAATCCACATAAACTACATCAACTGAATTTCTTCATCCACACATTTGATCACATTTTCAAAAAATTCCAACAAGTTTGTTAGGCATGACCTCCCTCTCACAAAGTCACGCTGACCATCCCTAATTAACTCATGCTTTTCCGAGTGGACATTAATTCTCTCCTTCAGAATTTTCTCCAAGAGTTTCCCTACCACTGACGTGACACTCATCGGTCTGCAATTTCCTGGTTCATATCTACCACCTTTCTTGATAAATGGAACCACATTAGCCATGCTCTAGTGGCCAGAAAGGAATTAAAACTTTGTGTCAGAGCCCCTGCAATCTCCTACCTTGCCTCCCACAGCATCCAGGGATGCAATTCATCCAGGCCAGGGATTTGTCCATTTTAAGCCTGTCAGAGCCTCCAATACTTCCCCATTTCCTATGTCAAACAGTGCAAGTTCCTCACTGTAGCCTTTTCCTGAAGTCTGTACCTACATTCTCCTCTTCCTGAGTGAAGATATAAAAGTAGTCTTCATTTAACACCCTTCCAATGTCCTGCAGCTTTCCAGACAGAGTAGTTTAACCTGACAGTCACCACACCTCAGGCAAAGGGGAAGGTTGAGAAGTTGGGACTTTCATAGTCATCTCAGTTGGTATGGGAATTGAACCCATGCTGTTGCCATCACTCAGAACTGCAAACCAGCTGTTCAACCAACTATGAGCCAACCAACCATGAGCCAACCAAACCAACTGAGGGAGCTCTGCCTTACAGATGGTACTTAAGCTCTGTCTGCCTTGAGGCTGTAGACTTGCTCGCCGAGCCGGTGTAGTTGATTGCGGATGTTTCGTCACCATGCTAATTAACACAGTCAGTGTGCCTCCAGTGAAGCATTGGTGTTCTGTCCTGCTTGTTATTTACATGCCTCGGTTTGCTGGGGTGGTTGGCATCACTTCGGTTTGGTTTTTCAGTGGTTTGTATATCAGTACCAGTTCCGGTTGGAATGCCAGGCCTCCAGGAATTAAAACCAAAGTTGCTGGAAAAGCTCAGCAGGTCTGGCAGCATCTGTGAAGGAGAAAATAGAGTTAACGTTTCAGGTCCGGTGACCCTTCCTCAGAACTCCAGGAATTCCCTGGCATGTCTCTATTTGTCTTGTGCTATTATGGCTGTGTTGTCCCAGTCAAATTCGTGTCCTTCTTTGTCCATGTATATTGAGACCAGTGAGAATTGGTCGTGTCTCTTGGTGGCTAGTTGGTGTTTGTGTATTCTTATTGTCAGCTTTCTTCCAGTTTGGCCTACGTAATGTTTCTCAGTCCTTGCATGGTGTTTTGTCCCACTCAAACTCCTAGATATCAGAGTAGCCCACAAACCACCAACAGCTACTGACGAACGTAAAGGATCCCATACCCACAACCAGTAAAACGAATGTAAAGTAGGCCACAACAAAAAAACTGCATCCGGTTCTGGTCACCCCACCCAAGGAAAGATCTCTATTCCTGCATGGAAAATGAGCATTACTAGCAAGATTACCATTTATCATGCATTTGTATTTGCCATTGAACTGAATGGTTCGCACAGCCATTTCAGAAGGCAATTTAGAGTCAACCACATTGCTCGGGGCCTGGAGTTACATATAGGCCAGATGACGCAAGGATGGCATATTTATTTCTGCTGATGTCATCAGTGAACCAAAAAGGATTCTGCAACAACCAATGATAGTTTCAATGGCAACATTACGGAGACCGGCTTTCAATTCCAGATGTACAGATACAGATGAATTTAAATTCTTAACTCATGTCTCCAAAGCATTAGACTGGGACTCTGGTTTACGAGTCCAATGACATTTCCACTAACCCACTGCCTTCCTTGAGTTTTTGAGAGCTTGCACAGGCAACTTACAAGAATGAGGGAATTTAACTAATTTAGGTTGGAGAATGAGCTTGTTTTCCTAAGAGCAAAGAAGTTTGAGGGGAGATTTGATTGAGGTGCTGATACACAGGTTTTGATAAAGTAAACACAAAAATTTTCATTACCTGATGGTGCAAGAGCTGAAAGGGGGCCTGATTTATGAGCAAAAAATATACTGGAAATGTGAATGGTTTTTTTTACAGTGCAAGTACCTGAAACACGCTGTCTGTGAGGGTGGAAGAAGCGGAGATGATTAACGGTTTCCAAAAGGAAACTGGATGGGAAGATGGAATTGAGGGAAATAAACTTGCAGGCTATTGGGATAGTGCACAGGAATGTACATGATTAGCTTACAAATAGTAAATACACTTCAAAAGTACTCAATTAGATATTAAGTGCTTTGTTATGTCCTAAGCACATGACAGGGTCAGTATAAATGGAAATTATTACGTTCTTTCTTTCTTTGTATACAATCTTCACTTTATTTGCCACCCAATTACCACACATACCTGCGGTCAAAACCTGGCCTAAAATTACTTCAGACACATCCTCTGGTTTGATGTTTCCTCTCTTCAGGACTTCTTTTATCACCACTGAAGCTAGCTGATGTGCAGCCAGGCCAGATAAATTGCCATTGAAGGAACCTACAGAGACAAGTAAATTATACCAATATTCACTAAAATGCCACAAGTTATATAATGCAGAAACATTAATTAATTTGCAATTCATTAATTTGTTGTTTCATGATTGTTCGAATAATAACCTTCCAGAGGTTTGCATGAGTCAAAATCAGCCAGAGAAATTGGAAAAGACGTGACTGTTCTCTTTCAGACCAAAGTGGATTGAAGGGAGATTTGATAGGAAGATAGAAGGTTATGACAGATTTGGATAAGTAGACATGGAAAAATTGAACTCATAGTACAAAGATCCGGGACCACAGATTTATGGTTATGGACAAGAAATGCAGTGATAATGTGAGGAGAAAAAAACTTGTTTGTACAGTAAGTGGTAATGAATTAGAACTCTTTGCCTATGTGTGTGGTGAAAGTGGAAATAATGCTTTCAAAAGGAAATTAGATAGATGGAAATTAGAAGGAATTAAATAGAGTCATAGAATCATACAGCACACACCCTGCTGTCCAACCGTTTCGTGCCAAACATAATCTTAAACTAAACTAGTCCCACTTGCCTACTCTTGGCCCATATCCCTGCAAACCTTTCCTTTTCGTGTACTTATCCAAATGTCTTTTAAAATGGTGTAATTGTGCTCACATCCACCAGTTCCTCAGGAAGTTCATTCTACGTGCGAACCACCCTGGGTAAAAAATTTGCTCCTCGTATCTTTTTTTTTAAATCTCTCTACTCTCACCTTAAAAATATGTACCCTGGACTTGAAATCCCCCATCCTGGGGAAAAGACACCTACCATTAACCACATCTATGCCCCTCATGATTTTATAAACCTCAAGGTTACCTCTCAACCTCCTACCCTTTAGTGGAAGAAGTCCCCAGCCTATGCAGGAGTATGAGGATTGATTTTTTTAATTGCAAAAATATACCTCATTCAAAAAAAAATCCACAAGTACAAACAAAAAAGTCATCATTCTGTTCTGTATAATCTTTCCAATGAGGAAAAAGAAACATGAATGCTACATTAGAATTTTACATCCCACAGAGCTACTGTACAGTTGCGAATAACAAGGGGCATTTTAACTCGTGCAGAAAGGAAGTACTTACATTTTGAGACAAGGGGTCTGACAACTGAACAGACTCCCATTATACATTGGCAGAAAGATCTTAGATGATGGTCTTTTCCCACTGCACCTTGGCAGCAGCTGCCCCAAGCTTTACTGCGTCCCTCAGCACGTGATCCTGGACCTTGGAATGTGCCAGTCTGCAACATTCAGTTGAGGACAAGTCTTTACACTGGAAGGTCAACTAGTTTAAGGAACACCAAAACAGCATCTTTCACCGAGTTGTTGATTTTCCAGGCACTATCAATGTTTGTCTTGGGGGGTATGCGTCCCAGGAAACAGTCCATTGAGCACAAAGTCCTGTGTCATAGAGCTGCTTGAAATTAAAACCAACACATCTCTCTCCAGAGATAGCAAGAACTGCAGATGCTGGAGTCAGAGATAACAAAATGTGGAGCTGGCAGAACATGGAAAGCCAGGCAGCCTCTGAGGAACAGGAATGCTGGCGTTTTGGGTCGGGACACTTCATTCTCCAGACCTTCTTTGCAAAGGTCTGAATTGCAGATGCTGGAGTCAGAGATAACAAAATGTGGAGCTGGCAGAACATGGAAAGCCAGGCAGCCTCTGAGGAACAGGAACGTTGGCGTTTTGGGTCAGGACACTTCATTCTCCAGACCTTCTTTGCAAAGGTCTGAATTACAGGATGTGGTACATGACCGTTTCCACCCTCCACCTGCAGCCGCCTCAAGGGCAACGTGAAGTAGCAGACAGAGTTCGGGCATACATGAGAGATTTGATGGGTACTGCCCTTCTCACCACCAAGCAAGCTGTGTCTTGGTGCTTGTGGGAAAGTTCTGGCAATGAGGTGTTCTGCCACATGACCTTGAGAGTCTGTTGAGGAAACTACTTGACAGAATTAACCGTCTCCTTTTCCTGCAGGGTCACAAGGACACTGCCTGATAGACTTGTGGTCAAAGGTGTTTTCTTTTCAAATTTCCCTACGAGGGAACGGTGGTAATGCAACAGTCTGACCACTTGGAGCATTCTGCAGCAAGACAGCCAAGCCCACCCTAGTCTTCGGGGATAGGCAGAACCTCAGTACCTCGTGACACTTGACTTTTGCAGCAAAGATGCCAGCAGAGTAAGATGCTCCAGTTGGAGCTCCTCTGCTCACCAGTTACTTTTCCTTTCTCTTTATTTTTTTCCCTTTGCAGCAGTTTTTCTTCCCACCTCCCTGCCCCACCAACTTCTCAAACTACTTCACCCTACCTGGAGAAAGGAGGTGAGATGAAGGAAGAAGAGTTGCAGCTGGAGCCCAGGTGGGAGCAGAGCTTGTGGGTCGAGTCCTGGAGCAGGTTGAAGAGTGAGTCACGGCTGAAGCCTGGGCTAAGTCCCAGGGCGACAGCAGAGTGAGCAAGGGCCGACTCCTGGCCAAGTCCTGGAGCAGGAAGAGAGCGAGCACGGGCCAAGTCGCGGCTGAGTCCTGAAGCGGTAGCAGAGCAAGTCCTGGACGGAGGCCAGCATGGCTTCGTGTGCTGAAACCCAGCAGGCACGGGCTCATGTTGGAAAAAGACGAAGAGGACTATAACTCGAGTACTTTATAGACACTACTTCTTCTCATCCTGGACTTTTAAACTCTGTATTCCTACACTAATCTATTTTTTATTATTTCAATTCTGTGAAATACTTAAAGTACCTTGTACCTAAGATGGTGCCAACAGGCAACATTACAAACTTTTCATTGCGCTCATTCGAGTGCACCTGACAATAAAGGCTATACCATTCCTTGCATATGAGGATCTGTCTGATGCAGCCACACAAGGAGGTGGCTCTCAGGATAAGGGTGGTGTTGGGTACATTCCACATCCCCCCCACCCTTACCCAGAGCTTTGTACATTGAGTCCCTGCAGACACAGTCCACCTTTGACCTCTTATTGAAGTGGAAAATAGCTTGAGTGAATGCAGTGGCACAAGCTCAAGGAAAGGGCCAGACCTGTGCCACACACAGCAATGCAGAGTACTTCACACCTGATGAATAGGTTTTTACACCCAAAGGAGATGGAGTGACGCTCCCTCTGCCCTGTTTCTGCCTCACCTTGGCAATACGCTTCTCCCATGTTTTAGATTTGCAGATGCCACCTCCCAAAAAAGTGTACAGTCATACACCTTTAACAGATCTGACCAATCAAATCCCACAGAGCTGAATACAACTTGGCCAATAAGCTGTCACTTCCGGGAGCTTTACTCTTTTCAAAGGACCGGTCCATCCTCTCCAACATGCTGTTGTCTAAGACCTCCGTTACAAAGGACAGTAACGGTTAGGACGCCGCACTGTCTGTGGGCTTCCTGTCATACAGTCTGGCCTATATGATTCGCTGATCCTCAAAATGTCAGACTGAGATAATGTTACCGAGCCATCTTCTTCTTTCAGGTTGCTGATAGAGTTCTTCCTCTGTACCTTGTTAAAGAAGAAATGCAAGAAACTCCTCCTGGACATCCTTCTTGACATACCCTCCACACCCTTCCACTTCCATCGTCTACAGCAGGAGTAGGTTATGCATGCTTTGCTGGAATTTGGCCAGTTTTCCCTGTCTCTTTCACAGCTTTTCAACACCTTTGGGGATGAAGAAGAACCTCTTGATATTCCTCTTGACTGTTTCCCTCCAGTCTGCTGGAGACTCAAAAGAGGGGTTTCACAGTTGTCCAACCTATGTAATTCCCTTCTGAGTTCCTCAATGTGTCCCGGGGTCAACAGTGGATTGCTCTAAGAAGAGCTGGCATGGACATGGTGCACCAAGTGACCTCCTTCTGTGTAAAACTGACTCCATGTCTCAATGCATAAATTTCTTTATGAGGTGACAATATGCCAATTCTTTGGGACAGTGTATACAGTTGATAGGATAGATAATTTATTAGCAATTAAGTGATGCAGGTGGCAAAAACTGGGAAGGAGTATAACTGTCAGTATTGGAATGTGATTGAATGAGAAGCATTGGATAAAGGTGCCTGGTGAACATCATGAGATCATGGGAGGACCTACGAATGTTCATAGAGATGTTCATCATCAATCGTGTTTATAGGACTGGATGTGTGGATTAGGGGGTTGTGGCTAACAATGACATAAATGTACCACAGAATGTATAAAAATGCTGTACTTGGCTGAGAGAACCAGAATGCCATGAAGAAACTGCTTCCAAGGACCTCTCCCACATTGCATTGGTAAAGAGCTCTGAACAAAGATCAAATGGTGCTGCTAGACACAGGACTCAAGTCTCCTCTGTGACATCTCTCCCCAACAAAACAGTTATATTTAGAGGGTTTTCTTTAAAAAGTATGATTTTATAGTTTATAAGTCATATTGGTATTGTATATATTCATACGTGTGTAGTATCCAAGTGCCACAACATTCACTATTGCACTACAGTTGGACTCTGAGAGATAATGCATTAATCTGCAGCACATGGTGAACTCTATTAAATACACTCAAAATATCTCCAGCATGTGTGTCTGGACCAGTGGGCAGAATTTTTCAAATGGCACTCTGAGTATTAACTGGCCGGAGATGACAATCTTCCCCTCACTCGGGTGGAACCCTTACCTAAGGCAGATGCTACCCAATCAGGCTAGCTGGCAACTCTGTAGTACCAGCAAAGCAGCTCCTGCAGTAGCTAGGTCTGAGATCACAAACAATCCCCAAATTCTAAGGGGAAAATTTTAACAGTTCCTGTAGGAGAGTTTGCAGGCTTGGACAGGTCTATAAATATTCCCAAATGGCCTTCCAGCTGCCCTACCCCTGTCACCCATTTGTCCAGCATTTCACATGGCGCACACAAGGTCTAGGCCAATCCAACTGTCCTTACCTCAGTTGAGGCCCCTAAGTTACTATTTAAGGGCCTCTTACTTCGCAGCCTCAAATTTGAATCTGGCAGCAGAAGCACAGGGGCAGAGAGGAAGCTGGCCACTATGCCCTACTCAGGCCTGGGGTGAAGAAGCACCTCCCAGGTTCTATACTTCCACAGGTGCTCCCTTCCCTAAACCCTCACTCCCATTACCCACCACCACAAGAGTTCTTCTCTTTACCTTCTGGAGTCTGGGATTTAGACTCAGACTTTAGCCAGAAGAACTCAGGAGCAATCTAAAAATTCGCAGGAGTGAAATAATTCTGGGAATTCATCTGGTCCCAATTTCTGTTTGCAGTAGAGAGCTCAACACCCTATACTTCTGACCTATGGCTCCTTTATAGGGGTTGAAATCTCTAAGTTCCCCATAACATTTCTACAGTCAGACTAGCTTTTCCATGACTAGTGGTTTATGAATCTCAGTGGAAATATAGTCTGGATTTGGGAAAGTGTATTACTCAAGATCCCTCCATCCCACTCATTAACCTCCCTTTACTGACTGCCACAGTTCCTTAAGACCACTCAGCGCTGCCTGGAGGCTGGGACTGGCTACCTCCAATTCCGGGCCATCCCCTGGGAGTACCAGGCAGAGTCAGTCCAGCGATTCCGCTCTGCACTTGAAAGACAGTGGGCTAATAATAGGGATCCATAGAGTGTGTACCAGTCGATGAATGGGGAACTGGAAGTGAAGTTTACAAGTGAGATAGGGCAAAGGCATCACAACAAGTTCCTTTTGATTCCTGAATAAAGCAAAGGATTCTCTCTGCTGACTCCCAAACTCCATTCCTTTCACTCTTTGTGGTGAGGGACATGATGTGGTTATCCCACATGGGCGTGGGCACCATGCGCACCAGGATGATACTAGGCTGCTCCATCTCCCTGCCACCAGCCTGCTAGGATGACTGACTGGTCTCTTCCTGTTTTTGGGTAACAGGATGGAGGGGCTGAATGGCATCTCCTTGTTCCTGTGTAACAAGACAAGGGAGAATTCGGTGAATGACAGGACACCAGGAAACTTAGAGGAACCGAAGGATCTTGGGGGGTCTTGTCCACAGATCCCTGAAGGTAAAGGGACAGGTTAATAGGTATTTAAGAATCCATGACTATTTCCATCTGGAAGGACTAGGGCAGCAGATGTATGACTAGACATGTGGAAGAAGGAAGCTTACTTAAGGTTGAGGAAGCAAGGATCAGACAGGGCTCTACAGGGTTACAATGTAGCCAGGAAGGAACTGAAGAATGGACCCGGGAGAGCTAGAAGCGGGTATGAAAATGCCTTGGCGGGTAGGATTAAGGAAAACCCCAAGGCGTCCGATACATATGTGAGGAACAAGAGGATGGCCAGAGTGAGGGTAAGGCCCATCAGGAATAGTGGATGGAACTTGTGCGTGGAGTCAGAGAAGGTAGTGGAGGTCCTTAATGAATATTTTGCTTCAGTATTCACCAGTGAGAGGGACCTTGTAGTTTGTGAGGACAGCGTGAAACAGGCTGATATGCTCAAACAGGATTAGGAAGGAGGAGGTGCTGTAAAATTTTGAAAAACATGAGAATGGATAAGTCCCCTGGGCCAGATGGGATACACCCAAGGTTTCTACGGGAAGCAAGGCAACAGACTGCTGCACCTTTGGCAATGATCTTTGTGTCCTCACTGTCCACTGGAGTAGTACCAGATGATTAGAGGGTGGAAAATGTTATTCCCTTGTTCAAGAAACAGAATAGGGATAATCCTGGGAATTACAGGCTAGTCAGTCTTAGTTCTGTGATGGGCAAATTATCAGAGAGGATTCTGAGAGGTAGTATTTATGATTATTTGGAAAAGCACAGTTTGATTAGAAATAGTCAGCATGACTTTGTGAGGGGCGGGTCATGCCTCACATTATTGAATTCTCATAGAATAGAATCCCGACAGTATGGAAACATAGAACATAGAACATTACAGCGCAGTACAGGCCCTTCGGCCCTCGATGTTGCGCCGACCCGAGAAACCAATCTGAAGCCCATCTAACCTACACTATTCCATTATCATCCATATGTTTATCCAACGACCATTTAAATGCCCTTAAAGTTGGCGAGTCTACAACTGCTGCAGGCAAGGCATTCCATGCCCTGACTACTCTCTGAGTAAAGAATCTACCTCTGACATCTGTCCTATATCTATCACCCCTCAATTTAAAGCTATGTCCCCTTTGGCCCATGTCCACACCAACACTTGGAGCAGCCCATCCAGACTCATCCCCCTATAACCCACCCAAGGTGCACATCCCTGAACACTACAGCTAATTTAGCATGGCAAATCTACCTAACCTGCACATCTTTGGACTGTTGGGGGAAACCGGAGTATCCAGAGAAAACCCAAACAGACACGGGGACAATGTGAAAACTCCACACAGACAGCCACCTGAGGGTGGAATCGAACCCGGGTCCCTGGTACTGTGGGGCAGCAGTGCTAACCACTGAGCCACCATGCCGCGAACATGGTGGACAATGGGGAACCTGTGGATGTGGTGTGGTGTATCTGGATTTCCAGAAGGCATTTGACAGGGTGCCACACCAAAGGCTGCTACATAAGATAAAGTTGCACGGTATTACAGGTAATGTATTGGCATGGATAGAGGATTGTTGACCAGTAAAAAGCAAAGAGTAGGGGTAAATGGGTGTTTTTCTGGTTCACGGTCAGTGGTTAGTGGTGTGCCCCAGGGATCAGTGTTGGGACCCCAATTGTTTACAATTTACATAGATGATTCGGAGTTGGGGACTAAGCGTGGTGCGTTAAAATTTGCAGATGACACTAAGGTGCGTGGTAGAGCAAAGTGTGCAGAAAACACTGAAAGTCTGCAGAGGGATATAAATAGTCTAAGTGAGTGGGCAAAGGTCTGGCAGATGGAGTACAATGTTGATAAGTGTGAGGTCATCCATTTTGATAGAAATAACAGCAAAATGGACTATGTTTTAAATGGTAAAAAATTGCAGCACGCTGCTGTGCAGAGGGACTTGGGTGTCCTTGTGCATGAATCGCTAAAAGTAGGATTGCAGGTGCAGCAAATAATTAAAAAGGCAAATGAAATTTTGTCTGTCATTGCTAGAGGGATGGAGTTTAAAAACAGGGAGGCTATGCTGCAGCTGTATAGGGTCCTGGTGTGGCCACACCTGGAGTACTGTGTGCAGTTTTGGTCTCCTTACTTGAGAAGAGATATACGAGCACTGGAGGGGGTGCAGAGGAGATTCACTCGGTTGATTCCAGAGTTGAGCAGGTTGGATTATGAGGAGATACTGAGTACACCGGGATTATACTCATTGGAATTCAGAAGAATGAGGGGAGATCTTATAGAAACATATAAGATTATGAAGGGAATAGGTAAGGTAGCGGCAGGGAGGTTGTTTCCGCTAGAAGGTGAAACTAGAACAAGAAGGCATAGCCTCAAAATAAAGGGAAGCAGATGTAGGACTGAGGTCAGGAGGAACTTCTTCACCCAAAGGGTTGTGAATCTGTGGAATTCCCTGCCCAGTGAAGCGTTTGAAGCTACCTTGCTGAATGGTTTTAAGGCAAGGCTAGACAAATTTTTGAACAGTAAAGGAATTAAGGGCTATGGTGAGTGGGCAGGTAACTGGAGCTCAGTCTCAAAAAGATCAGCCATGATCTTATTAAATGGCGGGGCAGGCTGGAGGGGCCAGATGGCCTACTCCTGCTCCTAGTTCTTATGTTCTTAATCTACCAAACTGATAAGCCACATCACACACATTGAGCATTGTAGGAAACTGAAATTCTGCTGTGATCACACTGAACTGACGTGATTAATAATATATTCCTGGGAAAGTTTTCAATATATTAATATACAAATCTGCTGGATTCATCCAAGTATTCTAAATAAACCTAAATACTCTCCTCTCTACTTTGTATTCTGGGAATATAAACCCGGTATTACCAAAGAAACCCTACAAATTTGGAAACAGGCCATTCAGTCCAAAAGGTCCTCACTGACCAAGCCTCTGAAGAGTTGCCCACCCAGACCCATCCCCCTACCCTATCCCTGCCTTTCCCATGGCTAATCCACATAGCCTGCACATCTTTGACCGTGGGAGAAAAGTGGAGCACCCAGAGGAAACCCACGCAGACACGGGGAGAATGTGCAAATTCCACACAGACACTCATCTGAGGGTGGAAGTGAACCCAACTCCTTCGCAGCATTGCTAACCAATGAGCCACCGTACCGCCCTCGATTTGGTATTCCTTTCGTAAATGAAGGTAAAGTCGCCATAGTTCCAGAGAAACACAAAGCTGCCCTTTTAACATTAAAAGACTACTTTATTTGTCGAAAAGAACTGCAGTATTTAAGTTCAGTTTGAAATGTTTGGTTGCTATACCTTGCTAACTTCACTCCACGGAAAAGAATGGCCGTAGGGACATTGCCTATCAGGTGCTGAGTTAAAAGACAATGATAGGGAGCGTGCGATTGGCTGCCAGCCGGCTCCTGATCGGCGGCTGATCCAACAAGAGGCCACGGCTGGGCCAAAAGGTTTGCACACGGATTCCGGCTTTCCGCGCAATTCGAATAGAGGGCAGGGAAAGAGTCCGTCTACAGTTGTTTCACTATTTTACAGCATATGCGCCGACCCGACTTGTTCGCTCCATTCCCTTACCAATCCGAATATTCTTACCGATCGGGGTTCTGGCAGCACATACGATGACCACACCGTCGTCTTCACTCATGATGCCAGCAATAGATGTGAGTGTTCGGGGAGGAGCTACTGCAAATACGGGTCAGACATCACAGCTCGTGGGGCGGAGACAAGATCATAGATGGTGACGGCAGAAAAGCGTACTGCTCAGTCGTGTCATTGGCGACAGTCCAAAAGCTACCTAAAAATTTCCTTGCATAGGTTGTTATTGGGCAACGCTGCATGTTTCCTTTCACATGATTTTTTCAACATCCTCCCAGATCCTAACCAGACACTGTGTAGCTCTTTTTTTTCTCAAGGCATTCTCCTCTTGCAGTCACCTTAAATCAGTGTTCTCTGATTCTTCACATTTATGCCACCAGAAACAGCTGGATAGCAGACCCCTTTATAATCTTAAATACGTTATTAGTTGAGCTCAGTTGCTAGACTGCAGTGTGGAGCGACCATTGCCCGCAGCTCGCCGCCGACGAATGAAGGTTACACGTAACTGAAGTCCTTTCTGATGTAGGATTTCTGAGCTCTGCTGATCAATGATATTTCGAAGACCAGTGTATAATTAAAGGGTTTAGGCCCGAAACGTCGAGTTTTCCTGCTCCTATGATGCTGCTTGACCTGCTGTGTTCATCCAGCCCCATGCTTGTTATCTCGGATTCTCCAGCATCTGCAGTACCTTTTATATCTATAATTAAGATTTAGAGCATTTTGTCAGAAGTGTCATATTAACTGTTAATCTAAACTGTTTGTGAAGCTGGATGTAAAAAGTCACATCGAATTATTCCAAGAATTCTCCCAGGTTGATGTTACAGCTCAGAACATCCTACGTTTGTTACAAACACAAAGAATGCTGGAGGAATTCTACCAGTTTGGCAGCATCCATGGAAAGAGAAACAGGTGTTTCAGATTTCCAGCATAGGTGTATTTTGGTTTTATATATTCCATTATGGTAAATTAGCATAAATAAGACAAAAAACTGCAAATGCTGGAAAGCTAAAACAAAAACAGAAATTGCAGGAGAAACTCAGCAGATCTGGCAGCATCAGTGCAGAGAAAGCAGGGTTTGGAGTCTAGCAACCCTTCTTCAGAAGTGCACGGTTTGTGGATTCTAGACTTCTCACGGTCAAGTCAGTGACTTTACTTACACTCTTAACTACTTTGCATGGACCACTGAACTTCACTTTCACATTGTAAATACCAATACTTCATAAACAAAAATAGAAATTGCTGGGAAAAGTTCAGCCTCTATGGAGAGAAATCAGAGTTAACATTTCAGGTCCAGTGACCCTTCTTCACAATTGAGTTGATTTCAGCATCCACAGTTCTTTTGGTTTTTACCAATACTTCTCTTCTGCTTGAAATACTGCAGTTCCTGAATGGTTGTCTATTCTTTCATTTTTGTTTGTGAAACTTTCAAATGTTCATAAGCTATCATATCCTGCAAGTCAATTTAGAAACATGGACACATAATCTAACATTGAGGACAATTATCAATCTCTTCCTAATCAATGTTAGTGGAGCTCTATTTTCATGACATAAATCAAGTCAAATGGTCTAAACCCAGAAGATTCATTTGGGGAATCTCTGGTAGCAAAGAATAATTAATCTTGCACTCCAATCCTGTGGGTATTCATGAGAGTATTTCTTTCAGAGTCTGACGGTATTTCTCTAAATCTTCCTGTGCTTGCAATTGATACACCATTGAGTTCAGTTGTTTAATACTCAAACTGCTAATGATTTCCTGAAAAACGTTAGACAAAGTTAGAATCCTGATCAAATTGTGTCCCAATTGGTAGACTGTAACAAGTAAAGAAAAAATGAATAAACTTTTCCACCGTTACTTTGGGTGTAATTGTCCTCTGCAAATACAAAAACGTACAGATGACCTACTTTTGTTTTCAGTAATGCTCATATACAATGTCGGACTGTGTAGACTTGACAGAGTGGTTCTTCTAAAACAGTTGTAGGTATGAATGGTGCTGGTTTGATTACACGTTAAAGTTTCCTGACCTGTATGTTTTACAGAACTACACCACTTCTTTACGAAGCCTTCACTTCATGTGAAAGGATATCTTCACCGCAACATTAGAATGCCGCTTTAAATACAATAGCACACTGGACCTCCTTCAGCCTGAGCATCTTGTACTAACTTATTTTTTTCCTTTTATTCACTCACAGGATGAGGGTGTCGCTGGCAAGGCAGAGTTTATTGCCCAGAGGGGAGTTCAGAGTCAACCAGATTGCTGTGGGTCTGGAGTCACATGTAGGGCAGACCAGGTAAGAGCGGCAGTTTCCTTCCCTAAAGGACATTAGTGAACCAGATGGGTTTTTCCTCTGACAATCGGCAATGGATTCATGGTCATTATTAGACTCTTAATTCCAGATGTTTACTGAACTCAAAGTCTACCATCTGCCATCTGAACCCGGGTCCCCAGAACATTATCTGGGTCTTTGGATTAACAGTCCAGCGATAATACCACTAGGCCATCGCCCCACCCCACCTGACCTTTACTTAATTGTGGATCTGATTATTGAGCCTTAATTAATTAAGACATGCCAACATAGATTTCATAGAATCCTTGCAGTGTGGAAACAGGCTTTTCAGCCCAACAAGTTCACACTGACACATAGAGCATCCCACCCAGACCCATCCCCCTAATCTACACATCCCTGGACCCTAGAGGCAATTTAGCATGGCCAATCCACCTAGCCTGCACATCTTTGGATTGTGGGAGGAAACCGGAGCACCCGGAAGAAACCCACACACACTGGGAGAATGGGCAAACTCCACACAGATAGGCCCGAGGGTGGAATTGAACCCGGGTCCCTGGCGCTGTGAGGCAGCAGTACTAACCACTGAGCCACCATGCCGCCCAACACTTCTTTTCACATAATCCCTACAGCATAGAAGCAGGCCATTCAGCTGTCAAGTCCACAACTACACTCTGAAGAACATCGCACCCAGAGTCACCATGCCCCCATACCTGTAACACCACATTTCCCAGGGGTAATCCACCTAGCCTGCATATCCCTGATCACTATGGGCAATTTAGTGCAGCCAAACCTGCACGTCTTTAGACTGTGGGAGGAAACCGGAGCACACAGATGAATCCTACAGTCACAGGGAGAATGTGCAAACTCCACACAGATGTCTCCCAAGGCTGGAATCGTACCTGGGTGCCTGGCGCTGTGAGGTAGCTGTGCTAACCACGGAGCCATCATGTCACCCCCTGATAATTTTGAATTGTCCTCACACTCAAATAGAGTTTTGGCTACCCTGACATCTGCTTGTGGTATTACTGTGACCTCCGGTGATGGACTTTGTTCAACCTTTGCTCTTATCATCCTATGAAAAAGGAGCCACGAGTTATTGCAACTGTTCCATCTCTTCCCGTGATTATAGGCAAGGCTATAACTTTCACTCTTGCTAAATCAGTCCCCAGAATTAAATCAACTCCATCCACAGGAAATCTCTTGAACCATGACTAGTACACAATGGAATTGGGATATACTCTCCGCCTATCCTATTTACTGAGGCAATGACTTTCATTGAACTCTCTGGAGGGAAAATGAAGTCCTCTCTAACAAGAGAGAGTTTGAGTAGCCCCTGTATACCATATCATTGTGATGAACTAGGATGTTTCCTTTGGAAAAAAAGTGTTGTTTTCCCTGTAGGTAAAAACCCTTCGTATCTCTCAATTACCCAATGAACTTCTACAATTATAGCAAAGTTTATCTTTGATTTCTCATTTGTAGTTAAAGCCACAATCTGATCCATGGCCATTTTCCTTGAGTCTCCTTTTCAGATTAATTCTTACTAGCTCCATTAGGTCCCATCAGTTTCCCCTCGTAACTTCAATCATTCTGATTGAATGTGTCTCAGCTTGTTACAACATAAACACCTCTACTTCTGATTTTCACCTCCATTGTCAGTACTTTCTCTTCTGATCTGTGGAGGAGACCTTGGGGCATTCCTGGCTCTCAATTCATTAACTTGGTACCTTGCCTTCCTTTCACTCTCCCATTTTCCATCCCTTTCAAATTTATGATGATGATAGAAAAAAAATTAGTTTAATGGATTAACTCGTAATCATCAGCCATATCACTGCCCATCTAGCAGTTGCAACCTTTTGGTCCTCAATATGGGCTCTTATTATGGAAGGAATTGAGTTTTTAACTTCTAGGAAAGCAATCTCTCTAAAAGATTCACAATTAGTTTCAGTCTCTAATACCCATAACCACCTTTAAAAATTATTTTGCTTAAGCCTTATTTAATTCAATATCGACTTGCCCCGGTTGTTTCATTAAATTTCAGAACCTTTGACTAAATACCTGAACGACCTCATGAGTCAGAGTCACACAGCACAGAAAAGGCACTTTGGCTCTGCGTCTGCACTGACATATCTACCACTTAAGGTGTTGTAGTCCGAATTTCCTGCATTTGTCCCATATCCTTGAATGTTATGATATTTCAAGTACTCACTGCCGAGGAGTGGCAGATGGAATTTAGTTTACATAAATTTGAGGTGCTGCATTTTGGTAGGGCAAATCAGGGCAGGATTTATACAGTAAGGTCCTGGTGAGTGTTGCCTAACAGAGACCTTGGGGTGCAGGTTCATAGGCCCTTCAAAGTGGAGTCGCAGGGGGACAGGGTAGTGAAAAAGGCATTTCGTATGCTTCCCCTTATTGGTCAGTGCGTTGAGTATAGGAGTTGGCAGATCATGTGGCGGTTGTACAGGACATTGGTTAGGTCACTTCTGGAACAACGCATTCAATTCTGGTCTCTCTCCTATAGAAAGGATGTTGTGAAACTTGAAAAAGTTCAGGAAAAAATGTACAAGAATGTTTCTGCGCTTGGAGGGTTTGAGCTATAGGGAGAGGCTGAATAGACTTGGGACTATTTTCCTTGGAGCATTGAAGGCTGAGGAGTGACCTTATAGAAGTTTATAAAATCATGAGGGGCATGGATAGGGTGAACAGTCATCTCTTTTCCCTTGAGTAGGGGAATCCAAAACTGGAGGGCATAGGTTTAAGTTGAGAGGACAAAGATTTAAAAGGACCGACGGGGTAATGTTTTCATGCAGAGGATGATGCGTGTATGGAATGAGCTCCCAGAGGAGGTGTTGGAGACTGGTACAATTACAACATTTAGAAGTCATCTGGATGGGTATACGAATAGGAAGGGTTTAGAAGATATAGGCCAAATGATCAGCGTGGACAAGTTGGACTGGAGGATTTGTTTCCGTGCTGTACATCTCTATGACCCAACCAAATATGTTTTAAAGGCTGTAAGGTTTCTGGCTTCAAGTATCTTCCCAGGCAGTGCATTTCCAGATTCCCACACCCTCTGAGTAAGGAGGTTTTTTTCTCAAATACCCTCTGATCTCCTGCTCCTTACCGTAACATTATGCCCTCACTGTGATTAATCACAAATCTTATCTATCTCAGCCTTAAATATACTCAAGGACTGTATTCCCACAGCTCCCTGTGGCAAGGAGTTCCAAAGACTGTCAATGTTCTGAGAGAAGAAACTCTTCCTCATTCCTGTCTTAAATTGGCACCCCTTTATTCTGAGATTATCCTCTCTAGTCCTAGGCTCTTCTATGAGGAGAAACATCCTGTCAGCAGTTACTCTGCAAAGCCTCTTAAAAATCCTCTCTCTCATTCTTCTAAACTCCAGCACATAAGAGTCCCATACTGTTTAGCCTTTGTTTATAAGGCAATCCTTCCACAACCGGGATCATCCTAGTGAACCTTCTCTGAAAAGCCTCTCATGAAGTAATATCTTTCCTTGAATAAGGAGACCAAAACTGCTCACAGTAGTGCAGATCTGGTCTCAACAGCACCTTGTATGGTTTTATTAAGACTTCCCTACTCTTAAACTTCAACCCCTTTGCAATAAGGGCCAACATTCCATTAGCCTTCCTAATTACCTGCTACATCTGTGTAGTAGCTTACTACGTTTCATGCACAAGTACTCCCAAGCCCTTGTGTCACAGCTTTCTACAGTTTTTCTCCATTTAAATAATATTCTGTTCTTTTGTTCTCCTTTCTAAAAAAAAATGAAAAACTTAGCATTTTTCCACATTATACTCCATTTGTCAACATTTTGCCCACTTGCTTAACCTTTCGATAACTCTGTATCCCTCTCACAATCTGCCTTGCCACCTATTTTAATAAAAACCAAAAGAACTGCAGATGCTGTAAATCAAGAACAAAAACAAAGTTGCTGGAAAAGCTCAGCAGGTCTGGCAGCATCTGTGAAGGAGAAAACAGTTCTGAGGAAGGGTCACCGGACCCAAACATTAACTCTGTTTTCTCCTTCACAGATGCTGCCAGACCTGCTGAGCTTTTCCAGCAACTTTGTTTTTGTTCACCTATTTTAATATTGTCTGTAAATTTGGCTGCAGTACATTCACTGCCTTCCTCCAAGTCATTAATGTATAGTGTAAATGGTTGTGGTCCCAGCACTGATCCCTGGTCATTACCTGAAAAGCAGCCTCTTTTCATCACTGTTTCCTGCCCTAGAGCTAATTCTTTATTAAACATTGTGTGTTATGGTGAGGTACTGACCTCATTTTATGTGTGGTTATGGCAAGATATTGACCATTGTGTGTGTTATGGTAATTTATTCACCCTGAATGTGCCTTGAATAGTTTTAAGGCAAAGGTAGATGGATACTCATTGAGCAATGGGATAAGAGATTATCAGAGGTAGGCTGGAATGTGGACCTGAGGTAACAATCAGATCAGCCATGATCTTATTGAACAGTGGAGTAGGTTTGAGGGAATGAATGGACTCCTTCTGCTCCTGATTCATATATTAAGAGTTCTAAGCATCCCCCACTGATTTATTGTGATGTAAGCTGTAGAAAATATCATTTTTGGAATTGATTGTTTTAAAGAGGCAAAAGGATATGGATTAATGTTGTGGAGATTATTTTAAGAAATATCAGTGTTATTCTGGACCAGTGACCCAAAATGTACCAATTTCAAGAAGACACACGACTTGCAATCATGGGTTTGGAGTGTTAACGGAACGAAATGTTTATACTTTCGGTTTTGTGACAGACTGCGCAAACACACTAAGCCATTTAGACAAAAAACTGCAGCTGCTGGAAATCTGAAACAAAATTGCTGGAAAAGTCTCAGCAGATCTGGCAGCAGCAATAGAGAGTTAATGTTTTGGGTCCAGTGACCCTTCTTCAAAACTGAGCCATTAGTTTTGTTATTTAGTTCAGAAAATGCTAGAGTTTTATTTGAAAAGAACCAAGAGCTGAGTTCAGAAGCACATTTTTGTTTCTCTCCTTGAAGGTCTCGGTTCAGTTCAGCTCAGCACAGAGGAAATCTGTCACTGCTAGTGTTACTTCTAGAATCATTACAACACAGAAGAGGTCCTTTGGCCCAACTGTACCACTAAAATACATTACTACCTACACTAATCCCACAGCCTTCAATGTTATGACACTTCAAGTCCTCATTCAAGTACTTTTTTAAAAAGGTTGAGGTTTGCTACCTCAACTATGCTGCCAGGTAGTACATACAGACCTCCACCACCCTCTGAGTGAAGGAACGTTTTCTCAAATCCCCTCTAAACTTTCTGCCTTTCACTTTAAGATTATGCCCCCTTATTTTGTTCCTTCAACTAGGGTGAACAGCTGCTTTCTCTTCACCCTGTCCATGTCCTCATAATCTTATAAACTACCATAAGGTTCCCTTCAACCTTCTCTGGTCCAAAGAAAAGAAGCCAAGCTTATCCAGCCTCTTCGTAGGTGAAATGCTCCATCCAAGGTAGCATCAGAGTGAATCTCCTTTGCGCACCTACCCCTACCCTCTTCCCCCACCCCCAGTGTAATCACATCTCTTCTCTTCTTCTGACAAAGCTACCCCAACTATCACCAATTAAGCCATGCCTCTCTAAATGGAGATTAATTTTCTCCTTCAATATAGTTTCCTAGCTGATGTTAGACTCATTGGTCTATCTCTCCCACTCTTGTAAAGTGGAAACACATTAGCTGTCCTCCAGCCCTCTGCCACTTCCCCTGCAGCCAGAGATAGTTTAAAAATTTGGGTCAGACCCTGTAACTTCCTTCCTCATCCCCCACAGTGGCCTGAAATATAACCATCCAAACATGGTGATTGATCTACTTTTAATCTGCAAGAACCTCCAATACCTCCTCACTTCTTACGTTAATATGCTCAACAAGTTTACAGTCCACCTTCTCAAATTCTGTATTTGCATCTTCCCTCTCCTAAGTAAAATCAGATGTGAAACATTCATTTAACATTCTACCAGTGTCCTTCAGCTTCATGTACAGATTGCCCAGTCAGTTCCTAAAAGACCCCACTCTTTCCTTTGATATAGAATATCTTGGGATTCCCCCTAATCATGCCTGCTAAGGTTTCATGCCCCCATCCTTTGCTCTATTAATTGCATCAGGTGATTGTTAACACCCTTGACATAGCTGAATTGGAGGTCCAGTTAATTTGCCTCCAGGGAAAGAGGAGGATAATAGTAGGCTGGGAATACCAGGATCAAGAAAAGACACATAGGATAGGAGGGCAAGTGGTACAGGTAGCCCTTAGCACCAAAAGCACCCTAAACCCTCAATGTTATTAACAGGATTACAGACAGGCAACCCGCAATAATAAAGTGCTATTTTGTTCAACATATATTGGTCCTATCTATATTTAGCACAAATATGTTGAAACTAGATGCTCACAGAGCAGTACTCTGTTCAGTAACTGGGTGTCAGATGACCAGCTGAGGACATGAATAGGGGAGAAAACACCCATATGACACCTCAGAAGTCTCATTCTCACCAACCAGGTCTTGAGCACCTATAATGACAATAAAGGTTGGCTTTACATTGGTGCAGTGCTTCATATACTCAAACAGGGGGACAATCTGACAACCCCTAATACAAGTTCATAACGCAGATAAATACCATGAAGGAATTTGGATATCATTAAATAACCCATTATCTTATGTTATAGTACTATAGGGATCTAAGGAGGAGGTGGGATTTGTCCCAATATCAAGGGATAAACCACTGGGCTTGCCCAGAAGAAATTATCAAAGAAGGGCTCGTTCATTGTGACCTTTACGACAGCTGCTCATTGTCTACTGTGCCAGTGAATAACCAAACTTTCAAGTATGCCTTAGTGGGAGACTCCTACTATTTCACCACAGCAGCCTCAGGATACCACAAGGAAGGAAGGACATGGTGCACCCAAGATGGACAGAACGCGGCTATCAGCAATATCTCTACTAACTTAACCACTAGGCCCAAATTCTGTTTAAGCCAGAACTAGATGAGAAACCACATATAACTCTATCCATCCACCCAAATGATACAAAGATTTACAGCAGTTGATAGCTTGAAACTTCCATCTATTCCACATTTCACTGCAGACTGGGTGAAGATCATTCTTGAGGCAAAGGAAGTTATCCATGACTGAACTATACGTGAGAAGGTCAAAACGCCAACATCCCCCTTCTGGGTCTTGCAGGCTCCAAGTTTCTGGAGTAAAATTTGTAATTGGTGGCTGAACACCCAGGTCCTTCTGTGGATCAGAAGGGTCTCACTATTGTTGTACTGCAATTTGTTAGTTATTGTTGTAAGAGTCTTGTTTTGTTTGTTTACACAAAATTTTAATAATCGAAGGGACCGACAAAAGGGATTGGCATCGGATACCAAAAGATAGCTCATATGGAAGACTGCTTGTAATGGTTACTTACTATGGGGTAGGAATATTCTAGACATAGCTGGTTCATAGCATTTCTTACTATTCATTCATTTGCTTCAATATTATGGGTATCTTACAAGATGTGGAAAGCATATAACAATGTAACTTGCCACGAAACAGAAGGAAAGTAAGATATTGTAAACTGATTTGTAGCTTTGTTTACATTTATGACTGTACTTATCAAAACAATGATCTAAGCTGCATTTCAAATAACGAAGTAATGCTTTGCTGAGAATACATCACTATAAGGAAGTAATGCTCACCACTGTCTGGAGGCAAATACTAAATAAAAACCAAAGAAAGGCAGATGCTGTAAATCAGGAACAAAAGCAGAAATTTATGGAAAAGCTCAGCAGGTCTGGCAGCATCTGTGAACAAAAAAAAAAAATCAGACTTAATGTTTTGGGTCCAGTGACCTTTCCTCAGTTTTTAAATGTCCATGTTCCTTCATAGTATTTACCTACGTTATGAACTCATGTTGGGGGTGTGTCAGTTTGTTACTGTCTGGAGGCACCCTGAAGAATATAGCAAACTCAATAGGGATGATCCCTAACATCGGGAAAGTAGGACCAATCTGAAACTAGGAATTGAGGGCCAAAAGGGGTCATGAAATATCTTTAGCATACAACGTTAAGGAAAATCCCAAAGCCTTTTATTTGTACATAAGGAGCAAGAGGGTAACTAGAGAAAGGGTTGGCCCACTCAAGGAGAAAGGAGGGAAGTTATGCGAGGAGTCAGAAAATGACAGATTCTTAAATGAGTACTTTGTGTCGGTATTCACTGAGGAGAGGGGCATGACGGATGTTGAGGTTAGGGATAGATGTTTGATTACTCGAGGTCAAGTCGGCAGAAGGAGGGGAGAAATGTTGGGTATTCTAAAAGGCATTAGGGTGGACAAGTCGCCAGGTCCGGATGGGATCTATCCCAGGTTACTGAGGGAAGCAGGACAGGAAATAGCTGGGGCCTTAACAGGTATCTTTGCAGCATCCTTGAGCACAGGTGAAGTCTGAGGACTGGAGGATTGCTAATGTTGTCCCCTTGTTTACGAAGGGTAGCAAGGTTAATCCAGGAGGTTATAGACCAGTGATCCTGACGTCAGTGGTGGGAAAGCTGCTGGAGAAGATACTGAGGGATAGGATCTATTTACGCTTGGAAGAAAATGGGCTGATTAGTGATAGGCAGCATGGCTTTGTGCAGGGAAGATCATGTCTTACCAACTTGATAGAATTCTTTGAGGAAGTGACGAAGTTGATAGATGAGGAAAGGACTGTGGATGTCATATACATGGACTTCAGTAAGGCATTGATAAGGTTCCCCATGGTAGGCTGATGGAGAAAGTGAAATCGCTTGGGGTCCAGCGTGGACCAGCTAGATGGATAGATAACTGGCTGGGCAACAGGAGACAGTTGTAGTGGAAGGGAGTTTCTCAAAATGGAGAACTGTGACCAGTGGTGTTCCACAGGGAGCTGTGTTGGGACTACTGTTGTTTGTGATATACATAAATAGTCTGGAGGAAGGTACAGATGGTCTGATTAGCAAGTTTGCAGACTACACTAAGATTGATGGAGTAGCAGATAGTGAAGGGGGCTGACTGAGAATGCAGCAGAACATATAGATAGATTGGAGAGTTGGGTGGAGAAATGGCAGATGGATTTCAATCCAGGCAAATGAGAGGTGACACATTTTGGAAGATCCAATTCAAAAGCAAACTATACGGTAAATGGAAAAGCCCTGGGGAAAACTGATGCAGAGAGAGATCTGGGTGTTCAGGTCCCTTGTACCCTGAAGGTGGCAACGCGGGTCGATAAAGTGGTCAAGGTGGCATACGGCATGCTTTCGTTCATCAGACGGGGTATTGAGTACAAGAGTCGCCAGGTCATGTTATAGTTGTATAGGACTTTGGTTTGACCACATTTGGAATACTGCGTACACTTCTGGTCGCCACATGACCAAAAGGATGTAGATGCTTTGGAGAGGGTGCAGAGAAGGTTCACCAGGATGTTGCCTGGTATGGAGGGTGCTAGCTATGAAGAGAGGCTGAGTAGATTAGGATTATTTACATTAGAAAGACGGAGGTTGAGGGGGGACCTGATTGAGGTCTACAAAATCATGAGGTACAGACAGGGTGGATAACAAGAAGCTTTCCCCCCAGAGTGGGGGACTCAATTACTAGGGGTCACGATTTCAAGGTGAGGGGGGAAAAGTTTAAGGGAGATATGCGTGGAAAGTTCTTTACGCAGAGGGTGGTGGGTGCCTGGAATGCGTTGCCAGCGGAGGTGGTAGAAGCAGACACGATAGCGTCATTTAAGATGTATCTAGACAGATACATGAATGGGCAGGGAGCAGAGGGATACAGATCCTTGGAAAGTAGGTGACACGTTTAGATAGAGGATCTGGATTGGCGCAGGCTTGGAGGGCCAAAGGGTCTGTTCCTGTGCTGTAATTTTCTTTGTTCTTTGATCCAAAGATTAATCTGAGGACCATCGTAGGGTGGGGGGGTGGAGAAGAGAAAGTGTTGTATAAGGCTGAAGGAAGAGGCTTTACAAAAGGCTGTTATGAGAGTGGAATTATGTGGAGTCATTCAACTCTGATAAGATTGCAAAAAATTCGTAACTGCTGTCTCTACCTACTAAGGATGAAACATTTGGGATTGATCACATGCTCAGATAATTTCAAATAAGGCATATACCTGGCACACAGACTTGTGTATAAAGCAGCCCAGAAAATCCTTGCAAAACAACTCAGCAACGTCAGGAGACATGAAAATGTCAAGATGAGTTCCAGCCTAGTTTAAGAACCATGGGTAGTGCAAGACAATGATTGAGATACTTCTAGTAGTTAAAAGCATGTTGTTCATTTAAGTACTGAATAATGTTGCAAAGTTGGGTAGACTAATTGTGAAGTGGAAGGCAGGAAGCTAAAACACGTGGTTCCTATAAGAGATTTGTCTGGAGTTAGAACTTTTTTTAAAAAAAAGTTCTGTCAGCAGCAGTGAAGTTGCCAGTACAGAGAGCCTCAAAAACTGAAACGAGTGTATCAAAGAAACCTTGCAGGTGGCAGGCAAAACAGCAGTCTTGTTTTGATGTTGTGACAAGCTTGAATTCGGCCAATTAATTTAAACAAAGCACCTAGGTACAGAAAACCAATTAAATTTAAATATGACTGTGTTGACAACCCGAAAACAACCATATTACAAGAATTTGATTATGTCATTACGGGTAAATAAGATGAGGACATCTGGAAAATCGGAGAAAGCCAACTGCCACCTGCTAGAGTTAGCATTATTCAGCTGAGGAAAAACATCTAAATAAACAAAGGTACCATGGTATTTCAGCTAAAAGTCCTCATTGACGAAATTATAGAGCTAAAACTTCCCTAACAGCAAACTTAACAAAAGAAAGGCATTTGTGAAGACAGCGGAGACGACAGAAGATTCCAGAAGACAGTCTGTGCAAATTTGGAGATTAAGTTGTAATTTATTGCGTTTATACTTGTCTTTACTTAAATACCATTCCAGTAGAATTTAGACTAGATAGGGAGTAGTTAATAGTCTAAGGGGGAAACTATCAGTTTGTTAGTAATTTTAAGTTGTTCATTGTTGGGTTAAATAAATTGTTTCTTGTTACTTGTAAAGTGGAGATCGGGGATTTCCTTTCTTTTAATAGATAATGAAGGGAAAGACTAGCTTCTCTAGGTGTTTTGGGGGAACCCTTACTCCCGTCATAACAGATTGGGGGCCTGTGTTTTAATTTAACAATCAGAGGGGTTCGGCCATTCCCTGTTGTATCAATGAATGAATAGAGCTCTAAATGTCTCTGCAGCATCTTCATCTATTTATATACTGTTATCTCAAAGATGGGTAACAGCTCATCACTATGCCAGTTTGCACACTGGATAATACTCCAGAAATCACAACTCAAGATTCTGTTCTATAATTTAGCTCCTGGTTTCTGGCATTTTCCAAATGAGACCTCATGCCTCCCATTTCCCAATTAGATCATAACTGATCACTCCCTCTAAATCTTTCAGCTGGTTTGAATTGTTTTGAGTCCTCCAACTAGGGAGGCAATTAACCACACGAGACTCTTGATCCTATTTACAAATATAGGGTGGCACAGTGGTTAGCACTGCAGCCTCACAGCGCCAGGGACCTGGGTTCGAATCCACCATCGTGCAACCGTCGCACAGACTGTCGCCCGTTCTCCCTGTGTCTGTGTGGGTTTCCTCTGGGTGCTCTGGTTTCTTCCCACAGTCCAAAGATGGGCAGGCTAGGTGGATTGGCCATGCTAAATTGCCCATAGTATTCAGGGACGTGTAGTTATAGGGGGATGGGGATGGGTCTGGGTGGGATGCCTCGAGGGTCAGTATGGACTTGTTGGGCAGAAGGGCCTGTTTCCACACTGTAGGGATTCTACAATCTATGAATTCTGTTCCCCCTAATTATTGAATCCCCACCACATTACATCCTGCCCCACCCTGACCTCCAGTCAATTCTAGTTCTATTCACAATACTCTGTCACTAACAGCACATGGTGTTTTGCTCTGCCATTTCTTATTGCAGATTACATGCATATAATCTTTTTCTTTCTCGATATTAACTTGCACTAAGCAATGGAATACTGCCAGAGTCTTACACCAGCAACCACAAGCATTGGAGCCAAAAACAAATCAGCACCACCTTCCCTTCAGCATCAAATTGCCAGCATTTCCATTCTGTTCACAATGAACTCCCTATACACCAATATTCACTTTGCACATTTAAAAAGGTGTGGTTCAATCAATTTACTGCTCCTCGGGAATTATCCATTCACATAACCACTGGCAACTGATTGACAGTTAACAGAAACCACCCATTAGCAACAGTTAATTACTGTATAGCTTGTACATTCTAGCAGTTTTTAAAAATTAAGTCAAATTCAAAAAGTTAAACTGTAATTTTGTTAGACAATACTTACAAGTGAGTTCCATTTGTATAAAAATCCCAGCTATTGCAGCTTTATGATCACATGCTCAACTGGAACCACTCAAGCAGGTTTTGTTGCAAGACTAACCTTTTGTTTAAAAAAGCAAGCATTGTAGATTTAGCATCATTCAATAACAGTTCCAGCAATTAGTCATAACCACAACAATGACATCAACTTCCTCCTTCTCATTACTGGTTATGAGGCTGATGAACATTTTGATAGGAAGAACTAACATTTTCTGTAATAGATACTCGTACGTAATGGCCAAAACTTCTCAGTGATGAATGTAACCTCAACTTCCAAGGTATCTTAGGAAATAATATATACTTGTCCAAATCAGCAACACCTTGACCTATATTTCATAATAAATAGCTTGCAGAAAGTAAAATACAAAATATTGGATATTAAAAGACTTTATTAGGTTTGGTCAGTACAGGTGAGGGATTTCTGGAAATCGTCACAGAATATGCATTACAGAGGAAACAACTCTTGCCTAGAAACTGGGTAACAATATACACTAATTCTTTAACACAATCTTGTCACTGGGGAAAATGTACACGTATGCATGGTGGAAAAAATTGTAGTTAACAAACTACACAGACTCTGCAAACCTGAATTATAGCAAGTAAAACATCCGAACTCCCTTTGGGGAAATAACAACTGCTACTGCCAAGTTTACATAATCATCACACATACTAGATACAATCTTCTCTTGCTGCAGGTCTGTACAACAGTTGTGGAAAAATGCCAATAGCTTTTCACAAGATATCTGATGTACACAAGGCCCCAGTTTTACACAACTTTTCTCCCCAATATTTAAGTTGTAGTAATACATTTTATTCAGATTAAATCATATAAAAATAGCTGAGGTCTACATGTATCAACATCCTTTCAATAACAGCCAATGCAATATGATGCTTTAAAAAATTTAAACAGGAGCAACAATTTTACAAGAAAGCAAAAACACAAAAGCTGAATTTTAAACAAAATTACACACTAGCTTCAACAGTCACTGAACAGCCATCAGCCAAATAAAAAGATACTATATAAAAAAAGACTGCAAACAATGCTTGCTAAATGTTACAAAACTGACCCCTGTGTGCTGACCGAGTCCAACCCATTCTGAATGTGGCGGGAACCCATAGTTCTGGTACCTTTCACAACAAATGGTTTATCTTCCTGAGGGTCATTGATGGAGTCTGTGTCATTTGAGTGCTGAGTAAGAGAGTTCTCGCTACCAGTAGGGGAGTCTACACTCTCATAACCAGCACCTAGCTGATACACGTTACTGCTGCCTGCTTGGTCCAACCTTTCTTCACTGTGGTTTGACAGTTTATTCCCACTGCACGGAGATGACGGAAAATCATCCTCTGTGCTACTTAACTCTCTGTAAGGGTTGGGCTGGTCTTGAAAGGCAGCTGCAGCTCTCCCTTGTGGGGATGAATCTCCATTAGTTGGTCCGTTCACAAGTCGGCTGCAGTCTTTGGTAATGCTTTCCCGCTGTGCAGAAGGCTCAGACGCTGGAGTCCTACTAGTTCCAGACAGTAACACCTGATGATGCTGCTGTCCTTGAAGTTGAGCCAACTGCTGGCGTGCCTCCTTCAGCTGTTGCTGCAGAACCATGATAGTGCTTTGCATCCCTTCCACCTCCTCATCAAGCTGGATAATGAAATCATTCAGCTCTACACAGAAAGATATAAAAATGATCAATAAGCGGGAGCTGGGAACCTTTTGAAAATATTAAAACGTGTATCAGAGCAAATACTACAGAAAACTTTGAAACATTCATGCAACACACATGAAGAAAACTCAAGAAATACTACCTTTAAAGAAATGGTAACATTGAATCATCTAAAAAAAGTCATTTTAAGTCCAATTAAAATATCAGTGACTTTATCACAATGCAAAGGTTTGATTAGTAAATATATCAAAGTTTGGATCTTCCTAAAATAATTTTTATTTTCAGAATGTCTGAATTAACATTTGTTTAAAAATTGCATTTGCCAAGACTATTAGATAACTTCCCTACATATTCCAGTTATTTATTACATTAGCATTTAACCATCTATCCCTCCATCACAAGTGGGTATGTTCACTGATGAGTGCACCACTCATAACTACTAAGTCACTAAAGCAAGTCAGTGTCCAATGCAGCAAGACCTGGCCAGCATTCAGGTGTGGGCTGACAAATGACAAGAAACATGTGCTACACATTCTGATTATCATCAAATGCCTTCAATGACGAGAAACATTTGTCATAGAAGGGATTAGATAAGCAGAATCTGTGGCACGCAAGTGGCAGGCAATGACTATCTCCGATAACCATCACCACTTGATACTCAACGGCATTACTACTGCTGAATCTTCCACTAACACCACTTTGGAGCTATTGACAAGAAACCAACTGGACCAGCCATAAAAGTACTGTGCCTATAAAATTTGGAGAGAGGCTAGGAATTTTGAGGGAATTCAACTTTTGTCTCCCCAATTCCCGTCCACCATCTAAGAAACACAAATTAGGAACGTGTTGCAATACTCATTACTTGTCTAGATGAGTGCAGCTCCAACATCACACTATCCAGAGCAAAGCAGCCCACTCAACTCCCATCACATGGTATTGACCATCCACAAGAAGGAATGCAGTAACTCACCAAGCCTCTTTTGACAATATCTTCCAAAACCGCAACCTCCATTACCCACACGGACAAGGCCAACAGACATTTGAGAACATTTATACTTACAGGGTTGATGAGGCTTTCATTTTGGTTTTGTTTTTTCTCATTTTTGGTTTGGAATCGAGAGTTGAACATTGATGGTTTTGAGCAGCAACATGCTTTGGAGAGGGAGAATGTCCAAACTGATGTTTGTTTACAGGAACTGGCCTGGAGAAATAACTGCAGGTTCATTACTGCTCCTGGAACACCACATATTTCAGCACTGAGATGTGCAGCTTAAGGACCAGCGGCTGACTGGATGTTGAATAGATCAATCAAGAACAGACTAGTGCTGCCAATCAAAAACAGAATGGCGAAAAAAAAAAGAAAAAACATTGCTTAAACTGGTTTATCCTGGGGTTTTGGGCAGAAGGCAGTGTGTGTGGAAGCTACTAGACTGGACGCTGAATTACTCTCAAGTTTTATTAGCCAGTTAAAGAACTGTTGAAGGTTTTGAGGGGAAAAAAGCCCACTGTAAGACGCAAGTAAAAGTCTCCAGCAGTCTATAGAAGCTGTCTGCATAAATCAGTGACTCAAATTCAAGTGAGATGTGTACGGTTGGAATACGACATTGTTCAAGGATTTCTGAAGGCCTACTATCCATCATGAAGCCACTGAACTGGCAAATTCTTCATTTTTCTTTTCATTAATCCCTTAAGCCGTATAAAATTATGAGGTGCACATTTAGGGTGGACAGGAAATAACTTTCCCTTGGTGAAGGGATCACTGACAGCAGGCTTTAAGGTAAAGGGTCAGGAGGTTTAGAAGTGTGGCTCCAGGATTTTGAAAACTGAAGAAAGGCGATATAGTTCAAAGTTGGATGGCTTGGAGGGGGAAATCTCAGGTCCATATGTCAGCTGCCTTGTAGGTACTAAACAGCAGAGATCCAAGGCTTGGAAGATGACATTTAAAAATAGGCTTAGTTGTTGCAGTGCATGTACATATTGTACCCTGCTGTCACTGTTCCTAGGCCATGCAGGGACTGAATGGTTAAGATAATGGATGAAGTACCAATCAAGCTGGTTTCATTCTGGACGTTGAGCTTCTCTAACGTTAATGGACTGACTTACATTCAACAAAATGCAGAGTATTCCATCAGATTCCAGACTCAAGCCCTTTCAATATTGGACAGGCTTTTGGACAACAGACGAGAACTCACTGCAGAATTTTCTGACTGATCTACTCTTGTTGGAACAGTAATTAGATGACTGAACAGGTTTAGTTTCTCAATAATGGTAATCCCCAGATGTTGACAGCAAGGATTCAGTGAGGGTTCTGCCATTGAATGCCAAGCATGGATGATTAGATTCTCTCTTGTTGGAGATGCTCGAGTGGGCTCGTGTGGCACCAATGTTACTAACACAAACCTGAATAATAGTGTGCAAGTATCACTGCATAACTTCAGTCTAATTTAATCAAACATCCCCACTTCCAACCTCATCATGGAAGGACCATCACCGACAAAGCTGAGATGATTGGGTTTGGGAACTATCCTGAGGAACATTCTCAACAGTTGATTAAAGCCACACCTGCCCTAAGAAACAAGGGGTCTTGTGGGCACAGTGATAGCATCCCTGCTTCTGAGCTAGGAGACCTGGGTTCAAAGTCCCATCTGCTCCAGGAGGTATATAATATCTATGATCAGGTTGATTAGAAAGTATCTACCCTGAGGAACACAGATTCTGAGCATAACCCATGTACCTCTCCATCCTGATACAACGTGTAAGATTTTTGAATTTCTTTGGCAGCAGGCCCATCACATTACTTGCCTCTACTTCCTTTCCTTTGCCTAAGCCAAGCTTCCTTCCAGCTTTTGTTTAACACCCCTCTCTCTAGTTTCTTTCCCATCTCCCCTCCAGTCGTCTTCAAATTCATCTCGTTTAAAATCCAGTCTTTTCTCTTGAACCAATTCTCACTGAACAGCTGACGATCCTACTACTCTTTCCTGACAATCACATTGTGACATTGTTAAAAAAAAAGTTTAATGTGCCTTCCGCCAGGACTTAAATGGCGCTAACTAAAGTCCAGAATGGCATTCCCCATGACTGATCATGATGCACTTGCCCACTTCAGCCACTCTGCAACCTTTAATCCTTCTGCAGCAACTTTCCTATATTTAGCAGTTTCATGGGACTGCCCTTGCTTTGTTCCATTTTTGCATGTCCAATCAAAACAACAGCTTGTTCAGCAATGGCTGCTCTTCTCACCCCTACATTTCTGGTCCTTCTGATAGCATACAGCACTTAGACAGAGAATATGCAGCTGCTAACCACTACTGGACATTACAATTTACTTTATACTCTTTACTCAGAGAATAGTAAGGGCATGGAATGCCTTGCCTGCAGCAGTTGTAGACTCGCCAACTTTAAGGGCATTTAAATGGTCGTTGGATAAACATATGGATGATAATGGAATAGTGTAGGTTAGATGGGCTTCAGATTGGTTTCTTGGGTCGGCACAACATCGAGGGCCGAAGGGCCTGTACTGCGCTGTAATGTTCTATGTTCTAATTGTACATGAAGGAGGAAGTAATTATGCCCCCTGTGCCTGCTCTGCATTTAATAAGATGACAGCTAATCTGACTGTGTAATCCACTTTCCTACCGTTCTCCAAAACCCTTCAATTCCTCTGCTGGTCAAGAATCTACTTACTTCTGCTTTAAAATATTCAATGACAACACTTCCACCACTCAGATTACAGTATGAAAGATATGACCCGCAAAATTCTCATCTTCATCCCAAATAATTGATTCCATATTTTAAACTATGTTCCCTATTCTTATCTAATACAGGGAAAGCATCCTGTCAACACTAACCCTCTCAGGACTCTTCGAGACCTTCAGTTTCTTATCATGTCTCATTCTTCTAAAGGTCTTAGCAACCAAGTTGGTCAAACTGCAAATGTGAACAGCAGGAACATAGAAAATAAGTGCAGGAGTAGGCCATTTGGCCCTTTTGAGCCTGCATCACCATTCAATATGATCGTGGCTCATCACACAATTTCAGTATTCCATTCCCGCTTTCTCTCCATACCCAGTGATCCCTTTAGCTGCAAGGGCCACATCCAGCTCCCTCCTGAATACACCTAACGAACTGGCCTCAGTAGTTTCACAACTCTTAGTGAAAAAATTCCTCCTCATCTCAGTCCTGAATTGTCTTGACTCCTTATTCTTAGGCTGTAACCCCTAGTTCTGGGCTTCCCCAACATCCGGAACATTCTTCCTGCATCTAGCGATATTCCACCATGACACTCAGGTCATGTTGCACCTCAACTTTTCCTAAACTGCCACCGTTCAGATAATAATCTGTCTTCCTGTATTTGCAATTAAAGTGGATAACCTCACATTTACCCACAATATGTTGTATTTTCCCACACAGCCAGTCTCTCCAAGTCACCCTACAGCCTCTTAGCATCCTCCTCACAGCACACACTAGCACCCAGTTTAGTGTCATCTGCAAATTTGGAGATATTGCATTCAATTCCTTCATTCAAATCATTAAAGTATATTGTGAACAGCTGAGGTCACAGTACCGAACCCTGCAGCACCACACTCATTTCTGCCTGCCACTCTGAAAAAGGACCTGTTTATTCCAACTCTCCGCTTCCTATCTGCCAACCGGTTCTCTATCCATGTCAATACACCTCCAATCCATGTTAGCACTCGAAAATGGGCAGCAGCCAACATGAACCAGAAGTTGGAAAGAAAATGGAAAAGGTGAAACTTCATGATCCAAAAAAATAGAATTCTACCAAACTGCAGACATTTCTCATTGACAGCAGGCAAATCAACTCAAGGTTATCCTGCAACTTTGTAATTTGTAAATTTAATGATATACCTTCCATGCTTTTCATCATTATGCTTTACCTGTATAAGTGGCAAAGAGATTCCAGCTGAGAACCCAGAGCATACGTTTCTTCACTGTTCAAAACAGTCATATTTAACTTCAAACGTTAACTCAGCTTCTCTCTCCACAGATGTGGTCAGACAGTGTCTCCAGCATTTATTTTTACTTCAGGTTTCCAGATTCTAGTCTTTTCGTTTCCAATTTTACTTTTTTCTAATCTAAAGTCATCTCCACATTTCTGCAGCTGCAGTGTCTTTGATGATGTAGACTTTGGTAACAAACCTTTCTGTGACGCTTTAAAAGAGGTGATGACCTAATGGTATTATTGCTAGATCTAGGAGACCGAGTAAGTATTCTGAGGTCCTGAATTCAATAAAAGTACTGAAATCAAGATGATCACGAAACCATCAAATGTTGGAAAAACCCATCTAGTTCAGTAATGTCTTTTAGAGAAGGAAACTGCTGTCTCTACCTGGTCTTTCCTTGCTGTGGGTCTGGAGTCACATCTATGTGGTCAACTCTTAACTGTCCTCAGACAATTAAGGATGGGCAATAAATGCTGATCTAGCCAGTAACAAATTAATTTTTTAAAAATCCAAATGAATTAAAAAAAAAGTCTTTTGAAAATTTATTTGTATCATTTTCCTTTTTCTAACCAACATTAATCAAAAAAAGTTAAGGATGATCTGGCCAATAATAACCCAGGTTTTCCCTAATTAAATGTGGCTGTAATGTCTTTTCTGCTGAGCTTCAGCCATAGTAAGAAATCAGAAAACCCCTCAAAAGCATACCAATGGCAGGAAAAACGGTTTATGGAAAGAGACGATAAGACTTCCGCCATCCTGGGTGAATCATTTTGGCAGAACACAGCAGGCAAATTTCCTTACAAGACTGAAATTTTGGTTTTAAAATACACCAATCGTAATAAGCCTGTTTAAAATAGATTTCCTTGCAGTATTTTAGGATAATGAAAGATATTATTTGAAAAAACCCTCATTTCTGAGCTATGGAGCATTTTCTGCCAGGTTCAACAGGATATAATCTATTCCCAGAGATAGTAAGAACCGCCGATGCTGGAGTGAGAGATAACACAGTTATGGAGCTGGAGGAACACAGCAGGCCAAGCGCCATCAGAGGGGCAGGAAAGCTGATGTTTCAGGTTGGGACCCTTCTTCAGAAATGGGGGAGGGGAAAGGGAGCTCTGAAATAAAGAGAGAGGGAGGGGTGGGAATGGGGAAGGTAGGTGGGATGGTGATAGGTGAATGAAGGTAGGCAGTTGGGATTGGTCAGTAAGGTGGGAGGAGCAGACAGGTGGGAGAGAAGGGTGCTGGGGCTGTTGGAGAGTGTGGAGCAGATGAGGGAGCCGCAGAGAGAGTGGTTCCTATGGAAGGCAGATAGGAATGTGGAGGGAAATATATTCTTGGTTGTGGGGTCAGACTGCAGGTGGCAGAGAATGAAACGTTGAAACCCCACTAACCTCCAGCCTCTCGTATTTCCCACACCTCTGCCCTCACATCGCTCCCCCCGCCCCCGCAACAAAAACAAAGTCACAATCCCCTCGTACCCACTAACCTCTGGATTCAATGTATCATTTTCCGCCACCTGCAATCTGACCCTACAGCCAAGGACATAGTTCCCTTCCCAACCCCACTATCTGCCTTCTGTAGGGACTGCTCTCTCTATGACTCCCTTGTCCGCTCCACACTCCCCACTTGCCCCAGCACCTTTCCCTGCAACCGCAGGAAGTGTTACACCTGCCCTCACACCTCCATCCAAGGGCCTAAAATAAAATTTCCACATCAGACAGATGTTCACCTGCACATCTGCTAATGTGGTCTACTGCATCCTCTGCTCCCGACATGGCCTCCTCTACATCGGTGAGACCAAATGGAGGCTTGGAGACAGCTTTGTAGAGCACCTGCACTCTGTTCGCAACAAATGAGAACACCTCCCAGTTGCAAACCACTTCAACTCCCCTCCCACTCCCTGGATGAAATGTCCATCCTAGGCCTCCTCCAGTGTCACAACAATGCCACCCAGAAACTGGGGGAGCAGCACTTCATATTCCACGTCGAGAGCCTACAACCCAATGGTCTCAATGTGAACTTTACATGTTTCAAGATCCTCCCACCCCTGGCCTCAACCCATGACCAATCCTCCCTCTCATCCCTGCCTCCTTGACCTGTCCGTCTACTCTCCGACCTATCCGCTCCTCCCACCTCACTGACCAATCTCCACCACTGCCTACCTGCACTCACCTATCACCACCCCACCTACCTTCCCCAGCTCCACCCCTCCTCTCTATTTATTTCAGAGCTCCCTTCCCCCTCCCCCATTTCTGAAGAAGGGTCCCAACCCGAAATGTCAGCTTTCCTGCCCCTCTGATGCTGCTTGGTCTGCTGTGTTCCTCCTGCTCCACACTGTATTATAATCTATTCCCAGTTCTGTGAAAATGCTGACCTTCAGTTGAATAAATCTTCAGGATCAAAAATTTACTATGCACGCAAATTATGTTCTAACATTACTTCATGCACCTTCATTCAATAATGGTTTAATATTTATTACTTACTTTGGTTACATTTATTTGTCTAAAAATACAATGATTTTGTTCCAAGTAGTGCAAACAGCAACTGGTTGAAGTAGATGACAGGGAAATATTGACTAGAACAGAATTACTTATGCTTCTGAACAGCACATAATCTTTCATTCTAACAACAGTTAGAGGCTGTCAACACATCACTAAAAAAATGTGATCTTCTGATAATGCAGCATTTTGCAGTACAGGTTAGGGTACTTAACTCTGAACCTCTGAGTCAGAAAAGCATGTCCAAATTAGACAAGCTGACATTTCTTTAATTGATGTGAACAAAACACTGGTAGAATTCATAGGTTGGGATGCTCTGAGGGTCGGTGTGGACTCATTGGGCTGAAGGGCCTGTTTCCACACTGTACAGATTCTATGATTTTATGAGAACAAAATGGAACTAAATTTCAAACGACAAATTATATTTATACAGCACCTTTAAGACATAAAACATTCTAAGGCACTTCAAAGAATAAGCATTAAACAAAATATACCACCAAGCCATATAAAGCAAGTACCAGGTCAGATGAAGAGAGGCCAATTTAAGGGGAAAGAGGGTAGAAAAAGAAACAGAGAGAAGGGGTCAGGGTGTAGGGTTTATTCAACTAAAAGCACTAGCCACAACGAATGGAGGAAGTGACTAAATCAAACTCAAGGCATTCAGAATAAGGAGGAACACAGCTGGTGTAGATTTGTGGGGTAAGAACAGGTTGCAAAGGAGTGTGTCATAGAGGTCTACAGTACAGCAGAAAGGTCCTTCAGACCATAGCATCCATGCTAGTCAAAAACCACTTAACTATTCTAATACCATTTTCCAGCACTTGGCCCACTGTCTTGTATGTCATGGCATTACAAGTCCATACCTAATTACTTCTTAAATGTGGAAGATTCCTGCCTCTACCACTCTTAAATGTGGTGAGTTCCAGTTCCATCCTAGGCACAGTGGCTCAGTGGTTATCATTGCTGCCTCACAGCACCAGGGAGCTGAGTTCGATTCCACCCTCAGGTGACCACACAAGCTCCATACACATTCTCAGTGTCTGTGTGGGTTTCCTCCCACAGGTCCAAAGATATGCAGATTAGGTGGACTGGCCACACTAACTTGCCCGTAGTGTCCAAGGATGCGTAGGCTAGGTGGATTAGCCATAGGAAATTCAGGGTTACAGGTGAGAGTGGGTTGAACTTTTTGGTCTGAAGGACATTTCTCCTGCTGTTCTATGACACCCTCCTTTGTGACCTCTTGTAATCCCACAAATCAGAGCATCCCCTGGTATGGGCACAACGAGCTGAATAGCCTGATTCCACACTGTAGAGATTCCACAAATCTCTGAATCAAAACATTTTTCCTCACATCTCTCTAAACCTCTTGCCCATTACTTGAAAATAACTCCAGTTTAATCAAGGATAGTAGGAACTGCAGATGCTGGAGAATCTGAGATAACAAGATGTAGAGCTGGATGAACACAGTAGGCCAAGCAGCATCAGAGGAGCAGGAAGGCTGACGTTTCGGGCCTAGACCCTTCAGAAATTCGGAACTCTCCAACCCAAGCAACTGTCTGGTCAATTTCATCTGTGCCCTCTTCAGTTCAACATATCCCTCCTATGCAGATTCCAGAACTGCGCACACTATTCCAGCTGTGGCCTAGCCATTTTTCAACAGTTCCAGCACTGCCTCCATGCACTTAAACTCTATGTCTCGGCTAATAACGACAAGCATTCCACCTAACTTAACTACTTGTCCTACTACCCTATGAAACCAATGGACACGCACACCAAGGTCCCCTTGAGATCCTGGGTGCTCCCTGGTTCCTAATGCTCATCGTGCCTTGTCTCATTTTTCCTGCCCAAGTGCATCACCTCACACTTATCCAAATTGAATTCCATCTGCAACTGATCAATCCATCTGACCAGCCCATCCATATCCTCCTGTAATGCAAGGCCATCCTCCACAATATTTACTGCCCACCAATTCTTGTATCATACATAAACTTACTGAGCAACCCTCCTATATTCAAATCAATCATTTATATACACCACAGTTTGCTGCCGAACTTCTTTGGACACAGTCCAATCACAAAAATACCCCTTAACCAACATTCTCTGCTTCCTGCCACTCACCCAATTCTGGAAATTAGCCAAATCCTTTCGGACCCCATGAACTCTTCCTTTTGCTATCAGTCTCTCACGTAGGGCCTGATCAAAAGTCTTGCTGAAGTCCAAGTAAACTACATCAAATGTATTGCCCTCATTTATACATTTGGTCACCTCTTTGGAAAAAAAAAGACTCAATCTAGTTGGTTAGACATGACCTCCCCTTAACAGAACCATGTTGAGTGTTCTTGATTAATCCCTGCCTGTCTTAAGTACAGATTAGTTGTGTCTCAATTGTTTCCAACAGTTTCCCTGCCACTGAGGTTACAGTGACTGGCCTGCAATTTCCAGGTTTATTTCTTGCTCATTCCTTGAGGAGTGTACCACATGGGCTGTCCTCCAGTCCTCTCGCATCTCTCCTGCCGTAAGGGGGGTAGAATTTGACAATTATCAGCACCTCTACTATATTCTCCCTTGAAGATAAGGGATTTGAAACAAAGGATGAGAATTTTAAAATTAAGCACTGCTTGACTGGCTATCAATACACATCAGTCATGGGTTGATTGTGAAGTCATGGGCGGCAGCGCTTTGGATAACTTCAAGTTTATGAAGGGCGGAATACAGGAGACTAGCCAAAGGTGCATTGGAATAGTCTCATCTGGAGGTGATGAAGGCATAAACGATTTCTGGAACAGATGAGTGGAGACAGATAAAATAAGACCTTGTTGCAGAGGTGGTAACAAGCAGTCTTAGTGATGATGCAAATTAGATGATAAGCTCATCTTTGGGTCAAATATGAGGAAGGTTTAGGGAAAGATACTAAGCTCAGACCAGTTGTCAGGAAGAGGAACAAAAACCAAGTTGCTGGAAAAGCTCAGCAGGTCTGGCAACATCTGTGAAGGAAAAAACAGAGTTAACGTTTCAGGTCCCATGACCCTTCCTCAGAACAAGGTAGAGGATCCCTAGGGTATCTAGGTGGACACCTCTGGAACAGAATTTAGAAGTGAAGACCCAAAAACCAACTACTTTAATATTCCTTTTTAAATTGAATAGATTTTGTTCATCCAGTCCTGGATGTTGGTTCAGCAGTCTAAAAGTTCAACAACATTAGAGTCAAGAAATGTAGGAGAGATGAAGTTGGGTCATAAGTACAAAAAAAAAACACATCTTGTCTTTACCCATTAAAAATGGCATGCGATGCCCATACATGTTACAGAAAGTACTACTCTGAAAGAATGTATTTTCTTTCATCATATGCAATCAAGAACTCAGTACTGAATTCCACTCACCATCCTGACTGCTTTTGAGCTCTTCACTGTACTTCTTCTGTAAAGCTAATTCAGCCTCCAGTTGTGCAATACGTCCCTGGGACAGCTGTCTTCCTAGTTCCTGGTTTTCCTGAATTAACATCCGACATTTGGCCATCAACTTTTTCCCCGTTTGGCTGTAAAGACAGACACTTACCATCACAGAGGGAAATGACAGTTCTTCATAAAGTGGAGATCACTTTAAAGCCCAAACATTTCTAGCCCAATGTATTTCAGCCACATTGACTTGGGTTCTTCCATCATAGATATACAATTTTTTCATACCCCCTGTTATAACCTTGCTATTTAATATGTTTGCATAAAGCCTTTGTCTTTTTTTCAAAAAAGAGGAAAGAAGTGATGCTCTGGAAGCAAATGTCAGCCACCTCCAGCAGAAGATTTGATTGCAGCGCTGAACTTATACCAAATTTAATATATCCAGAGTTCTCATGCATAATGGTATGAACTCAATTTGACTAAACATATAGCCAGTTAAACAAAAAGCACAAGTTTATACACATGAAACTCTGACCTCAAGGGAGGGAAATTTAAAAAAATGCATTGGCACGATAAAGTACAATGGTCTCAACTCAATCAATAATTATTCAAAGTTCTCAGATACTCTGTGGTATTCAAATCACCATCCAACGTTTGATCCCAGGGCTGTAATGACCTAGCTGATCTTGGCCAGGGTGACTACACATTACTAAAATTTGGCCAACAGCCTATTTTGAGGGAACCTTGTAAAGAAGGGATAAATCAGATTGAAACATCCATTCCTGATTATACAGAATCCTGTGATGAAATGAGCCTGTATATACATTGGATGAGGACAGCAACAGGTTTCAACTTGGTCATGAAGCCAATAATAATCAATGGAAAACCATCACTCAAATTTCAACCCAAGCAGACGGAACGCTACTGGTGCCTTAGAATGTACCACAAATAACTGTTATGCAACTTAAAATGAAGAGAAGCAGAAAACAATAAATTGTTCAGATGGCCCAATATATAGTTCATATTTTAAACTCGTCATGTTTCTGCAGTGGAATTAAAACAGAAAGGAGGGCACCAAAACTAATAAAGAGCCAAGAATAGTGACAAAATGTCTAAAGTTTGTTGAACAGGTTGACAGAAATTCTCTCAATCAGCACACAATTAAAGATGGTGGTAATGGCCTTTAAGACTTTTGAAATCTATTGGGTCCATGCAAGTACACTTGAAAACAATAAAGACATCAAATAGCTGAGTGCTGACAATTTTTGAAGCACAGGAACTGGGCTCCTACTAACCAAATAGTGCAGAAACATACATTTTATGGGTAGATGATCAGTGCAAAATAATAAAATTCTGTTATTTCCTTTCTCCATACCTCCAAGCAAAAAAAAAAGCACAACCATACCCTCAAATGATGGCATCACTGGTGCAGAATGTACAATATATAGGCAGAACGGAAGATAGTCAATGCACAATAATGCAATTCTGTTGTCTCCTTCCCCTGCACCTCCAAGGAAAATAAAAGCGCAACCATACTTTCAAATGATGGACCAAAAGCAGTACACCGGCCTGAGTAGTTTAAATGTTAAATTAGGATTTGTACGAACCATACCGGTATGAGGTCATGCTATATTGCAAGCCTATTCCTACAGGACTTAAAAACAAGAATCAAATAAAACAGTTGAAGCTGTAACTGAATTGCCGATGAAATATGTGCTTCTATCCCTCTTCGCAAAAGCAATTTTTGAGAAACTGACATTATTGAAATAACATCCATCACCACCTTTAACAGTCTTTCCGAAATACTTTGGTACAAAAAGATTTGTTGTGGCCTGAACTTCTTCTCAGACCAGCTGTCATGCTGTCTGTAAACAGTTTCTCTTCTACATTTAGAAACAGTATGTACTATTAACAATTAATGCATAATAACAAACAACCACACGTAACTACACAATTCTTATTTTACACAACACATCTAAACTGCGACATAAGACATGATTAAACAAAAAAAACAATGAAAATTTTACAAATTCACAGAACTTGAAACACTATTTTATGCACAAAATTTAAGACACACCCATTCCTGCAAGGCCCAGGTAAGGCTTCCCACACTGTTAATAATCAGATATCATTTGAAAGCTGGGATCAAATGTGAACAAATGGTATGGTCCTGGGAATGCGCATTAAAGCAATTGTGAGCATATTTCTGTGGAAAAGGAGCATGGCATAACCAACGGAGGCTCAGAGAAAAACCAAAAAGCGCTATTTTGCGATAACCTTGTTTAAAATATACATTCCACTGACTTCAATAAACTTCTACCAGTTTGATCTTCCAACTTCACTGGTACAGACTGATGCAACACAAACATTTCACAGAACAAGAAATTTAGTTTTGCAGTTTTAAAAGTATGTGAAATTTCCTTTTTACTGAAACAGGTCATTTTGCAATATTAAAAATATACAAAATACTGAACAATGAAATTGAATACGTCCCACAATATGAAAATAGGGTAATAGGGTTAGATTTTTACCAGCAAATTCCACTCAGAGCTTTACAATGAGCACTTGGAAAAACATCATAATACAAAAAAAAAACTACAATTTTTTCCTCCCTGAGTTGGTGACCAGAAAAGTTAGAATTTCACAGTATTAAAGTTTCTCAGTCATCACAACATCTCAACACCTCAAGCTACACCAAAATTCTTAAAATACACATTTTTAAGAAAATGCAATCTAAATATTATTTCTGACACAAATATTCAAACTAGTGTAGTTGAGGTATTTTGCTTATGGAACTGGGAGCTCTAAGGCTGCTTCAGAAAAATAAGTAAAACAAATGGTGTGGTGCACCTACTTAGCACTTCATTTTCATAAAAACAGAATTCCAAAGTTTGTGTTTTTAGCTGAGAAGTTAAAGGTCGATTTAGTGCACAACTGCTATCACATTGTTCAAAACAGACTAAATCTAATTTTCACATTGTGTCCAAGAAAGTGATTTTGAAATAGCACTACATAAAGAAACATAATTTATATATGAAATTGAAACCTACTTGTAATACTGATTTCAGCTACACACCAGGCAGATTTTCTGAATTGTATATGAAGAATGTCAATTAGATAAATTGTCTCATTCAATTGGAAGGGCACGGTACCACCTTTCAGCTTCAGATGTGTTTAAATATTCCTCCACCAATGACAAAAAAAAATAGAAAAATCAAAATTCCCCAAAGTGATATTTTATCTGGTGCAACCTTCAGATATACAATAATCACTTGCAGTTCCCAGAATAAAACTGAATTTCAGTACACTTAGGTTCTACAACTGAACAATTGTGTTTCCAGATAAGTCACTGATGGAGTTAATTCACCTCAGAAATCAAAACCCAGTACAAAAAAATGCTGTGTTTTGAAAACAAAAAACAGTATCTCCAGCAGTTAGCCAGTGGAAGGGGATTAAGTTTCACTGACAAAAAAAACTAACTAAACAGTTAGCTTTCCACTTTCCCGCTTACATTTATAAGGCTACTCACAGTCTGGTACATACAAGTTGGTTAGTTAATCAAGTTAAAGAAACCATAATCACGAGAGAGGGAAGGTTGCTTCAGAATGAATCAGTGTGAAATATGGATTATAAATTCAACTCAACACAAAAGAGTTGATGGCCAGTTCAAAAAATTGAAACCTTTGACTGTGCTCTAAAGTCACTTCAATGTTTTTTTTTCAACTCTTGAAAGTTCACCGTGATACAAGCAGGAAGTCTTCAGTCTTACACCAAACTGACTTCCACTGGTCACTAGCAACGTTTGGAGTGCAGGGCATTCCACTACTTTAAAACGAATTTACACGAAAACTCAATTCAGGCCCAGTGTCTGAGATGAGAAAAGCTACGTTCTCTCCTCCAAACTCAGACTGCAAACACAGTCACCAGAAACAGTGTACAGCAGACTTTACATTCCCTTTTTTTGCAGAAAAGTGACTTCTTTTCCTCCCTTTATTTTCTTCTATAAAAAACAAATTTCAAGTGTCTAAACTGGGCAAGAATTTTTTTGGTTGGATGCAGGCCCATTCTTTGGAAGAGTCCGACTCCTTCAGGCCTCTGAAGTAGAAGGGGCAAAAAGCTGAAACAGAACGTTCATCTGACAATGTTTTACATTAAGTATAACAAGCTGAGTAGTAAATGAATCTGGATTTTTTTTTTTGCTCAAAGGCTGAGGCTGTCTTGCTCTTAAGAGAGTACTTGGCCATCCCACCATACATTCTTGCAGTGGGATTGTCAGGGAGGTCTTGACTGGGGAGTATTTTGTTTGTTTACCTATCAGGTGTAAACTTCCAGGCACTCAGTTCATTTTGGGCTTGTTCCAGTTTGTCTTTAGTCTGTTCCAGTTCAGTCTTCATTTTAAGGAAAAACAAGTTAATAGCAGGGTCAACCAAGGTGGATCGGAGTTGAGCTGCACTGGGCAGTTGAACTTGCTTGAGGTACTGGATCTGGTTCTGTTGAAAACAAAAAAAGAGTTGTGGTCACCAAAACAGGATTCACCTTATTGCAAATTCAACAATTTTGATCCATCAACTAACAACATCTCAACACCACTCTTATCTCTCCAATGGCCTCTCACATAAACAGGTGTGCCTTCTACACTAGTTAAAATGCTCATCCTTTTCTCCGCAGCAACAAGCCAAGTTTCAATGTATCAAGCTTCATAAGTCAATGCTTTGCTACAGTAGCCATGTTTTACCATCCAACAATGAGCTATTTGAACATTTGGTCAGAAATTGAAAATGAACGAGAATAGCAGCAACCAATTCAGCCTAGTCTTGCGTTACCCACATATGTGCATTTCTCTATGGGTCCTAATCTGTAAAGTACATCATATTTCATATTTATCTATCATGAACACCCAAAACTTTTAATGAGTTAACAGTTTAAGATAATGTACATTTTGTAGAATCATAGCAGAATCACAGTGCATAGAGGCCATTCAGCCCATCAAGTCTGCACTGACCTTCCAAACAGCATCCCACTTATCTTCTAACCCCATATTTACACTAATTTAGCATAGCCAATCCACCTAACCTGCACATCTATGGATCACGGGAGGTGACTGGAGCATCCAGAGGAAAAGCATGCAGACACTGGGAGAACATGCAAACTTCTACACAGACAAAATCACTCAAGGCTGGAATCAAACCCGGGTCCCCTGGTGCTGTGATGCAACAGCACTAACCACTAAAGTACAATGAAGATAAATTTGAGGTGGACTGTGAGAGGTCTTATCAGTTTGAAAATAAGTTAACCAGAAAATGAGGCAGATTATGCAAGATACATATACATTTCTTGGCCATGACCATTTGACATATTTATTAACTGAGTTCATAGACACAAGTCTGAAAAGAGCAACAATATTAAGCAGAGAAAAATGTTCATTTGACAGAAGGAACAGATTTCAAACAATCGGATCCTTTCATCATGTAGCAGAGATATGGTCATAAATCACACTTTTGCCAACAACTGCAAGACTGAAAATCTACCTTTCACTAAAGAAAGCCAGTTTTTTTTTTAAATTTTTGGAAGGCCAATACCAAACTTTTAGTTGCTTTGTGTTTAGAACCTCTCCCTGCAGAAACCAGTGAATATAATAGACCACAAAATCAGTTATTTAGTTTCACATTTCTAGTTGCCTTTCATGAACTTGGCAGTAGCTTACTGATTAGGAAAGGAGGATAACTGGCCTAGTATAATATTAAACAAACAGTACAAGTGGATTATTAAAAATACATAGAAATACATCAGGTTCTCTCCTTTAGTTTATACTAGTTTTAATCCTTAAATACCAAAATATTAATCTCAGGTTACACATAATTCAAATTCACAAAATGTCCACCAATTTCCATTTAGTTTAACTTTACAGCAAAAGAAATAAGGGATACCCATATCTGCTCCTTCATCTCAGTGGTCATCTTCTGTAAAATATAACTTTATCCTCACTTCTCAACAGAACTGCAAGGTGTTGTTTTAAACAATATCTCCTTAAATCAAAAAGAGTAGTCTTTTATTTCAGAAATAGGACTCTTCAGTTCAGCCATTTTAGTCAAATTTAATGTCAGATTTCAAAATAGATTTACATCTGATCTTGCCACTACAAAACACTTACTTATCAATACAGACAAAGTAGCTGAACTGAACTAAACATACCTGCCGCATGTATCTTATTTTTAGGGGAATCCTACCAGAAATCAAGGCAGCGAGGTATGGGATACATAACATGAATGGTATCTGAGCATTTTGATGGTTTGTTCACATCCCATTTCAAAAGCTCAGTGGCCACCTTTGAACTGTGGCTCCAAGACAATGTTGTTAACCACTGCACTGCATGAAAAAAACGTGTTTTCTTGGTTATGATCAAGCAAACTAGCCGCAAGACAGATTTTTAATCAGGAAGGGAGTCCACAGTAATAGGAAAAGGCAGAAAAAAGTGGAGTATCAGATCAAACATGATCTCATTGACTGACGGAGCAAATTTGATGAGCTGAATGGCCTAACTTCTGTTCCTATGTCTTGTGGTCTATCAACATGAAACATCAGATAATTCTAGTGTAGGTCAAAAATTCAAAGTAAATAGCTATCACACTTGCTCCTTTATGTCAGTTAGACATGACTAATATGATAGAAAGGTATTGTGCAGATAAACATAACATTTCCCCAACTTGTTATTTTATTGCATATTGTTACTAACTAGGTAAGCAAGTTCCAGATGGCATAGAACATGTGTTCAATTAATATCTAAAATTATGAGTGCTTTGCACTCAAAGGACAAACTTGATAGTTTGACTTACTTCCTAACTTAGTGCATTAAACCATCTAACTGCACTTTATACATTCAGTTTCAAGTGGTTATTCGTGTCCTCTTACAGTGTGTTGAGAGTTGAGAAGAGCAATGATTGCCTTTAAACTAACTATATTGAATAAAAACCAAAGTTGCTGGAAAAACTCAGCACATCAGGCAGCATCTGTGAAGGAAGAAACAGAGTTAACATTTCGGGTCTGGTGACCCTTCTCAGAACTGATGGTGGCTGGAAAAACATCAGTTTATATGCAGAAAAGAGAGGGGGAGGGGGTAGGGAGTAAACGATAGGTTTTTTAAAATTCATTTGTGGGATGTGGGCATCGCTGGCTGGCCAGCATTTCTTGCTCATCCCCAGTTGCCCTTCAGAAGGTGGTGGTGATGAGCTGCCTTTTTGAACCGCTGCAGTCCTCCTGCTGTGGGTTGACCCACAATGCTATTAGGGAGGGAATTCCAGAATTTTAACCCAGCGACAGTGAAGGAATGGCGATGTATTTCCAAGTCAGGATGGTGAGTGACTTGGAGAGGAACTTGGAGGTGATGGTGTTCCCATATATCTGCTGACCTTGTCCTTCTAGATGGAAGTGGTCATGGGTTTGGAAGGTGCTGTCCGAGAATCTTTGGAGAATTTCTGCTGTGCATCTTGTAGGTAGTACACTCAGTTGCAGCTGTGTGTCGGTGGTGGAGGGAGTGAATGCTTGTAGACCTAGTGCCAATCATGTGGGCTGCTTTGTCCTGGATGGTGTCAAGCTTCTTGAGTGTTGTTGGGGCTGCACTCATCCAGGCAAATGGGGAGTATTCCATCACACTCCTGACTTGTGACTTGTAGATGGTGGACAGGCTTTGGAGAAGTCAGGAGATGAGTTACTCGCCTCAGTATTCCCAGCTTCAGGCCTGCTGTTGTAGCCACTGTGTTAATTTGGTGAGTCCAGCTGAGTTTCTGGTCAATAGTAACCCCCCCAAGATATTGATAGTGGGGGATTCAGTGATGGTAACACCATTGAATGTCAAGGGGTGGTGGTCAGATTGTGTCTTATGGGTGATGGTCATAGCCTAGCATTCACGTGGCATGAATTTCACTTGCCACTTGTCAGCGCAAGCCTGGACATTGTCCAGATCTTGTTGCATGTGAACATGGACTGCTTCAGTATCTGAGGAGTCATGAATGGTACTGAACATTGCACAATCATCAGCGAACATTCCCAATTCTGACCTTATGATGGAGTGAAGGTCATTGATGAAGCAGCTGAAGATGGTTGGGCCTAAAGATAGAGCCTAAAGAGAGAGGAGAGCAGTTGGATAGACAAAGAGTTGATAACGATCAGGCTGGGAAGGTGAAGAGTTGTTAATGGGGACTATTAGTGTCTAACAATAGGTGGTGTGTAATGGCAGGTTATGTGGTAACAAGGCCTAGTGTGTGGGGTAGGGGTGGTACAAGGGAGAGTTTAGGCCCTAAAATTATTGAACTCAATATGGAGTCCGGAAGGCTGCAGGGTCCCCAAGCAAAAAAAAAAAAGTGTTATTCTTCCAGCTTGCGTTGAGGTTCGCTGGAACACTGCAGCAAGCCAGAGACAGAGATGTTGGCCAGGGAACAGGGTGGTGCATTAAAGTGCAGGCAACAGGTTGTTCAGGGTCTTTTTTGCGAGCAGAATGTAGATTTTCTGCAAAGCAGTCACCCAGTCTACGCCTCCTTTCCCCAATGTAGAGGAGACCACATCGTGAGCAGCAAATGCAGTAGACTAGATTCTGGGAAGTGCAGGTGAAGTGTTGCTTCACCTGGAAGGTATGTTTGGGCCCTTGGATACTAGGGACGGAGGAGCTAAATGGGCAGGTGTTGCACCTTGCCGGTTACAGGGGAAGGTGCCATAGGGCTGTGGGGGATTGTGGGGGGTGAAGGAAGTGTGAACCAGGGTGTCCCAGAGGGAATGGTCCTTGCGGAAGGTGGACAAGAGAGGGGAGGGTAATAGGTGTCTGGTGGTAGCATCTAGCTGGAGGTGGCAGAAATGGCATCTGATGATCTTCCAGACGTGTGCGCTGGTGGGATGGTAGGTAAGGACAAGGGGAATCCTATCGCTGCAGCTGGAGGGAAGAGAAGAGGTGACGGCAGAAGTGCAGGAGATGGGTCGAGCCTGGTTGAGGGCCCTGTTGACAATGGAGCTGGGGAATCCTCGGTTGAGGAAGAAGGTGGACATTTCAGAGGCTCCCTTTTGGAAGCTGGCCTCATCTGAACATTTATGACGGAGACGGACGAACTGAGAGAATGAGATGGAGTCTTTACAGAGGGTGGGGTGTGAGGATGTATAGTCCAGGTAGCTGTGGGAGTCAGTGGGTTTGTAGTGGATATTAGTGGGCAGTCTATACCCCAAAATGGAAACAGAAATGTCAAGGAAGGGAAGGGAGGAGTCAGAGATAGACCAGGTGAAAGTGAGAGGAGGGTGGAAATTGGAGGCGAACTTGAAGTTTTCCAATTCCGGATGACAGAGGGAAGCAGCACTGATGGTACCATCGATGTATTGGAGAAAGAGTTGTGGGTGGGGGCTGGAACAGGACAGGAACAAGGAGTGTGTTCCATGTACCCACGAAGAGACAGGCATAACTAGGGCCCAAGATAACAAGGCGTGGGGCTGGATGAACACAGCAGGCCAAGCAGCATCATAGGAGCAGGAAA
>JAHRHZ010000162.1:144638-179100 GCA_024137785.1 Ginglymostoma cirratum
TTTCCTGCTCCTATGATGCTGCTTGGCCTGCTGTGTTCATCCAGCCCCACGCCTTGTTATCTCGGATTCTCCAGCATCTGCAGTACCTTTTATCTCTCATAACTAGGGCCCATGCAGGCCACCTCTCTTACCTGAAAATGAACAAACGAATGTAACAAGACAGTGTTCCCAAAATATAAATTAGTTCATAAAACATCAGACAACATTGGATGAGCTTCCATATTTGTACTGATATCAATTTCTAGACCTAAGTATCACCATTTTTGGTGAAGCGCTTTATATCCAAATTCCTGCATGGTTTCCTCATTGTACTTCTATTGAGTTAGAGATGTGAAAAAAGGTGTTTTATTTTGAAAAGTTAGGCAATAATTAAAGTTTATTTATTATGATTAAATCACCAGTGTTAAACTGTTATTTACAACAAGGCTCATGGTTTGATATGGTTGTGAAGTTAACAAGACGTTTAAAACATTATACCAAGTCCACAGGCAAAGAACTAATACTAACACATTAAATTTTTAAGTGTTTAAATCATTATTAGAACAGAAGTTTCATCAACATCCAAATCAATCCACATCACCCTTCAAATTATTTAATTGCTAATTTGTTGTTTGCCAAATTAACCTCTTTGTAGATGTGTACTAAACATACTAAGATTAGTTCTAAAAAAAAAATCAGAACGCAATAAAAAGGGATATTATCACATCCAAACATTGCAAGAAACCAAGCCAATTATTTAAGTTTTGCAAGTTTCACAAGGAGAAACTCCACTCCAACAATGAACATATAACTGAAGGAATAAAAGCTGCAGGAAATACTTAGCCGGCTTCACTGCTTCAAAAACAGAGGTAACATTTCAGGTCAATGATCCAGTTAAAAATGGTTAACGTTTGAGACCTTTCAAATAACTGTTTCCTCTACAAATGATGCCAAATCTTGAGTCATTTCCATCATTTTCTGTTCTTATTCCAGATAGCTAGGATCTATTTGACACATTAATATAAAGCATAAATGATTAGGGTTTAGGCCCGAAACGTCAAGTTTTCCTGCTCCTATGATGCTGCTTGACCTGCTGTGTTCATCAGCCCCATGCTTGTTATCTCGGATTCTCCAGCATCTGCAGTACCTTTTATCTCTGATACAATTTTAACCCCACTGCGAAGCCCCATCTCTGATATCAATCAATGACTACTGCTTGGAGGAAATAAACTTGCAGGAATACATTCAGAGCAAGGGAATGAATGCCCATGGCAGAGTAACGTCTACACTGCAATGACTCCATGTGTAAATGGTTAGTAAAACTGCCACTTGAACAGCAGACCATTGAAGGAGTGACATAAAACAAGACCTTCTAGATACACAAAAGCATGTTGTTGCCACTATGTCCAAAGTGTGTTGAGAAATGACTTTCAAAAAGAGGTAATGCACAGGACTACACAGAAAATGATTCCATCTCTTTTCTATTCATATGAAAAGATCACATATGATGCACAGCCACTGGAAATTGTGGTACTATGCAATTTGTCAAACAGAGCTAACTTACCTTGTGGTGAATGCTGGGAACAATGAAAAACAGATAGAAGGATTAACAGAGGCACACCTCCAGTTGGTGGTTGCTATCAAATAACCACATCTACAATCTGGATGTGATCAAGGGCAGGAATACTTTCCGTAGTCTATTGTTCAATGCCCAATGTCCCATGCTGCACAGACAAATTACCACAGAACTGTGGTCTTGAATGCAAAAAGAACTGTGCGCACAGCAGGTACTTGTTGGTTGTTTGGAAGTTTTTGCACTCTCTCTGACACATCAAGCGTGGCTCTACATGTTGCTGACAAAGTCTTTACATTAATTACCACTTTTAAAACAGGAATACTGGGAAAAAAGGTGCACTTTATACAGTCCCTTTTTAAATTGTGCTGGCTTCAATTCTGATGAACAAACACACACTCACATGGACATTACCCAATATGCACGAACTGAAAACCAATAAGCATGCAGTAAACTTTAGCATACATCATCAATAAGATGAGAAACGAAAGTGACTGCTGACAGTGTGTGGTGAAGACAGGTCGATGGTTTTGTGGTGCACATCTGACCCTAGTGTGTGTGTATGCCTCTCTCAAAGAACACTCGTTTTCAAACGCTGCTTTCATTAATTTACTTTCACGAGTTCACCAGATTCATACAACACAGTAATCCAATAAAAAGGAAGGTAACTTCACCAGGACGTCACACTCCCGTTGCAGAAATATCATGAGCGCTTAACATCTGTCATTGGCAAAATGCTGGAATCTATTCTAGTTATAGTTGAGAACTTTGAAAATCTCAATTTAGTCAGTGGAGTCAAGAGTTTGATAAAAAGGAAGTCAGTTTTGAATAATTTAATGGAGCTCTTTAAGTAACAAACAATGTGGATAAAGGGGAACTTGTCAATGTAATACATTTAGATTTTCAGAAGGCATTTGACAAGGTGCCAGGTAAAACATTACTGTGTAAAGCATAAGCTCATAGCAGAAGGGCGAACATATCAGCATGGATAGTGGATTAATTACTTAATAGTAGACATAAATAGGTCTTCTTCAGGTTCGCAAGATGTGGCAAGCAAAACACAACAGTGATCAGATCTGGTACCCAAATTTGCTGATGACACGAAGGTAGACAGGAAACTAACTTATGAACAGAGCCCAGAGTCTGTCTAGGGTATAAGTCAAGCGAGCGGGCAGAAGTTTGGCTGATACAGTATAATTTGCACAAATGTGAATTTTATCCACTTTAGCAGTAAGAACAGAAAAGTAGAATATTACTTAAATAGGAACAGACTACGGAAGTCTGATGTACAGAAGGATGTGTGTTTTGACATGCAGATCACAGAAAGTTAGTATGCATATAGCAAGTGTAAGGCAAATGGAATGTTGTCATTTATTGCAAGGGGAATTTTATATTAACTCAGGGGTGATTTGCTACAGTTGTACGGAGTACTAGGCGACCACAGGGAGTATGCTATGCAGTTTTGGTCTCTTATTTAAGAAAGCATATAAATACATTAGAAGGGGTTCGGAGAAGGTTAAACTTGAGTGATATCCGGGATGAGTTTGGGGAACCTAACGAGGAAAGGTTAGAAAAAGGCTGGGCCTGTATTCATCGCAATTGAGGAATGAGAGGTGCTTATTGAAAATTTACAAGATGCTGAGGGAAGTTTGACGAAGTGGAAGGCTCAACAGATGTTTCCCATTGGGCAGTAGTTGAGAAATGGACAGTTTAAAAATAAGGGGTTTCCCATTTAAGAAAGAAATGATATTATTTTACCTCATAGGCTAATGAGTAATGGGAGGATAATGACATGGCAAAGAATTACCAATTAGCAGTGGGGGCAAGATCAAATAGTTTTAAGACAAGAGCTACATTTTTGACTAGCAAGGGCATCAAAGGTTATCAGGTATAAATGAGAATGTGGAGTTGAGAACAGAATAAGATCAGCCACGGTCTTACTGAGTGCCCAAGCTTGCTTTGCCAATAAAAGGACCTACTCCAATTCCAAATTCATACGCTCATTAGGTGCATCTCCTCAGAGTACAATATAAACAATAAAACAGATTTGTTGATCAAAGTAACAAACTCAGTTTAAAATTAAAATATCCAATCAGAAGAATCAAGCCTCATGAATTTCAGAATTCTTGAAATCAGTATGAAAACCCCATAAAGGACAGATCATTAGCAACTTAGCATGATCAGCATTAACAGTCATCCTCAGAGTACAAATTTCATCCAAGGTTCAGTGATCCATGAACACCAAAATACCAATCAAGAAATAAAGGAAAACCGAAAGAACTGTGGATGCTGTAAATCAGGAACAAAAACAAAGTTGCTGGAAAAGCTCAGCAGGTCTGGCAGCATCTGTGAAGGAAAAAACAGAGTTAATGTTTTGGTCCAGTGACCCTTCCTCAGAACTGTAGAAGAGGCTAAAAGCTATGTTGTGTTGAACTAGATATGGTAATTTGTCAATCTGAAGCATGGTCTGCACTTAAAGCAGGTGAACTGTGGGCTCGTGACAGTGGCAGAGTACCTCCTGAGCATACACATTCCAAAAGTTTCAGATGGTGTACAATAACATCACCAAAAATGTTGATTAAAAAGCATCCAGTAGGTAAATGCTACTACCCAAATCACCTGCAATAAACATGAAATATGATTTCAGAAAAACAAGATAATTAAATTTCATCTGTGTCAATTTTATGAAATAGTGCAGAGACACATTTGGGACTAAAAATGAAATGCAATGTAAATCAAATCTTGACATTAAAAAGGGGTACAGGAGCAAAGACACATGGGAATTCATGTATAAAAATATCTGCAGTTGGTAAATACTTGAGAGGAACGTTTTTAAAAAGTTTGTAAGTACTAGAAAAATTCAGTGTGTGGTTGATTGAGATAACAAGCATGGGGCTGGATGGACACAGCAGGTCAAGCAGCATCATAGGAGCAGGAAAACTTGACGTTTCGGGCCTAAACCCTTCATCTTGTTTGCGTGATCAATGGACTAGTTTGGTGGACAGAAAAAGAGGCACTTTGAATTCGATCAGGAAATGTGTCAAGTTATGCACATTGGAGGAACAAAACAGGCAAGTCACAGACAATAAATGGCAGGAAATTGAGAAGTGTGGAGGAACAAAAGGACATCATTGCATATGCTTTTTTTTTTAAAAAGGAGAGGGATAAAAGGATAACAGCAGGAAGGTCTTGATTGAATTGAATGACCACCGCCAGAGGGCACCACATAAGGGAATGATCTCAAGGACAAGAGTGATTTAGAGGATGTTGCTAGGAACTGAAAATTTTGTGCTAGAGGAAATTATTATATAGGTTGGGGTTACTTTCTCTAGAAAAAGAAACTGGGCACAAACTTAAATGAAATCTACAAAATTGAGCAGCCTAAATAGGATGAATAGAAAGACCTATTTTCCTTGATAGAGGGACCAATAATGAAGGGCACAGATTTGAAATTAATTGGCAGAAGGATTTAGATGGGGCATGTGAAGAAATGTTTTCATCTGGTTTGGAACTCAATGGCAGAAAGGGAAACGCTCACTGGATTCATATTAAAAAAAGACCACTTAGATTGCAACTGCTGGAACCTACAAGGATACAGACCAAGAGTTGGAAAGTTGATTTAGGTTGGTTGACTTCTTTTGCCAACTCAAAGTGCCAGTAACCCACTTTCATGCCACAACATCCACATTTCAAAGTTGATAGCATTGTTTTAAAAATGGACAGAATCCATTACTTTATAAAAAGATGTATAGTGCACCAGCAAGAGTTATGATATGTCTTTATAAACAATTCAGAGGTCATCAGGATAATTTCAGGTGACAAGGTGTTGGAGGCTGAAGAAAACTTACTTCAATAGCATTACAGTTGAGGGAATTTAGTTGTGGAGAAATTGGATAAACTTGGGATTAAGCTGACATTACAACAGAGAAAAGCCATGATGCAAATCGATAAAGATGATCAAAAAAATGTTTTGTTTTATTCACTTGGAACGTGGATGTTGCTAGCTGGACCGCTATTTATTGCTCCTCTCCAGTTGTCGATGAGAAGATGGTGGTGTGCTGCCTTCTTCAACTACCAAAGTCCATTTGGTGTCAGTACACCCAAAACGCTATTAGAGTCAGAATTCCAGGATTATGTCCCAGTGAGACTGAAGGAATGGTGACATTTTTCCAAGTCTGGAAGTGGCTTGGAGGGGAACTTGCAGGTGGTAGCGTCCCATTTATCTGCTGTTTTTATCCTTCTAACTGGTGGTGATCATGAGTTTGGAAGGTGGTAAGGACCTTTTGTGGCGAATTGCTACAATGCATCTTGTAGATGGTACATACTGCTGCTGAGCTTTGAGAGGGGAGTGAATGTTTGTGAATGTTGTGCCAATCAAGCAGGCTACTGTGTCTCAAATGGTGTCGCGTTTCTTGAATGTTTGTGAAGTGCACTTACCAAAGCAAGTGGAGCAGGTACTTTCAACTGCTGTTTGATAGAGGTTCCAAGATTTGGGTCTAGCAATAGGATAAGAAGGGCAGTATATTTTGATGTCAAGATGAAGCAACTTGAATTTGTTGATCTTGGTCTTCTAGTTTGTTTCGGCCATCTAAATGCAACTTGCTAAGTTTCTGCAGTGCATGATTAAACTGTACATGTGACAGCCATCTAAAGTAAGTTGACATTTAAGATACAGGATGGGGTGCCATCAAATGGGCTACCTTACCTTATATGGCATCAAGCTTGAGGGCTGCAGTCACTCTGCTAAGTGGAGAGTAATCTGTAACACTACCATCTACACGTTAGAGTCGGAAGACAGGTTTTGTAACCCAGGGACGTTAGTGAGTCTATTACTCCAAAACATTTGTCGAGACGTAAGAACAAGAACAAGAACACGTGCAATTCAAATGTAATATGCTATATCGGAAACTATAATTTTAAGACAGGCAATGACGATGCCTTGAGGTAACAGTTAATTGCTAATAAAATTTATTCCTCTTTGAGACTGTTTTCTTATCACAGGTCAGCATGGCTCTGGAATGAAAGAAGGAGCTACAGAAAGAAAAAAAACTGGACAGAACAGAGGGACTTTTTGGAGGAACAAATGAAAGAGGCTCATGAACGGTTTTAATGCAGGGGACTAAAAAAAAAATCATATGTAAGAATATTAAGAGTCCAGGAGTAAAACACGCCTAATGAGCTGAGTTAACTATTCCTGTTTGTATGAGTGATTGACTAAAATCAGGCCATTGATTACAAGGAAAACAAAAATTAAATGATTCTCCAGATTGTGGTCTTTTAAAAAGTTAACAAAGTTCTGAAATGTGGGAGTGAAAGAATAATTGTAATTATTGGCAGCATTCTTTTACTAGTAATTCACAATACTTCATCAGTGCCCTCATGTTAACAGACAATAAGTTAGAAGGTCCAAATACAATAGAAAACACTTACAGTACACTCCTGCATTTCCTGTTCCTTGGTAGCTAGCCTCATAACAAGGATGTTCTCCCTTCGAGCAGACTCATGTTGCTGCTGCTTCAGCTTCTCTTCAGACTCTCTTAACCCACTCACATCATTTGCTGTCATAACATGGAAGCGCAAACAAATGTAATACGTTAACAAGCGTTTGCTTATGGAATAGTTTCTTGTAGGAGGTCATTCCAATTAGTATGGTTACATATTTGGCATTTTGCTTTGCAACTAGATAACACAAACACAGGCACAAATATTCACAGCCTCACTATCGAACTCACTATTCTATACTGTCAAGATATTAAACTGACATGAGCTTAGCCAGAACAAAAACAAACTCAGTGGGTCTGGAAGCAACTTTCTTTTTTCTGCCCATAGACAACAGTTCAGGCGCAGTGACCCTTCTTCAGAAATTCAGGCATTAATTGTTTTGTCTTCACAGATACTGCCAGACCTGCTGCGTCTCTCCAGGAACTTTTTTATTTTGCTTCAGATTAACAGTATCCGTAGTTCTTTGTTTTATGAGCTTAGCCAACATGCCTGGTTTGCTTTGATCCTAGATTTAAAGGTCAGGTTCAAGTGCAGAACCTCATAGTATCACATCTTGTAGGTTTCTTTTACCATTAAAGCAATCTTGCACATTTTATCACATTTCTATGGCCTACAAATCTAAAGCATGGTTTTTGATTTCAATTATTCAACACTGACATAGTTGGCCATATGAATGCATCAAGGCTGATACTACAATTGCTTGCCCTCAAAACTGTTCCCCACCACTAATGCAAAAGTGGCAAACCATCTGCAAATTACAAAGGAGCTAAACCATCAAACAAATGGAATTTGAAGATCAGAATTTCCTTCAAATTGTGGTCTCAAAATACAAGTATAACATAACTTCAGTTCTGATGAAGAGTCATCACGATCTGAAGTGTTCAATCTTTCCCTCCTCAGATTGTGACAAGGACGAGGAGCAATAGAAATCCTTACTTAAATGAGTGATAATGAATTGAGAAGTAATCTGACTAGGTCATCTAAACTGCCAGACAGAAATATAATGGAAGAGCATGCAGTCTTTAAAGTGAAAAAAGGGGGTGCAAGAAATGAGACACAAATGTGGCACATCAGGTTACCGAAGCAGTTCATCAAGTACTTGCCTCTTGGGCTTTAGTAAAAAGGCTTGAACTACAAAATTAAGGGGGTATGTCAAGTCTAGATAAAACATTAGTTGAATCTCAGCTAGATACTGTTTACAGTTCTGAACAGCTTGCTTTGAGGGGGTGTGAAGGATTTGGAGAAGATACAGACAAGATTATTAGAATGATTCCAGGGATGAGTTAATACAGTTACGTGACTGGAGAAGCTAAGGTTGCTCACCTTGCAGCAGAAGGTAGGGATTGACAGTAGTGCTTATAGTTGCAAAAGGTCTACATACACTAAAAGGGAAAGAATTTCAAATAGCCAAAGAGTTGATAATCTTATCTTAAATCGGTGCCCTCAAGTTAACAAGAAGGAGTGCAAGGAATGTTTGTGACTTAAGTGGTTATGACTTAGAAGGTTTACACATATTTAAAAGTAGGCTTCAACAAGAAACAGCACAAGTGTTACAACTCAGCCAGGCAGTGAAGGATGAAACACTGCCGTCTTCAAACACTTGCAAGATTTTACTTACAAAGGCACGCATGGCGCACCATGTGCCTCCAACCAAAACTCATTCCCAACCCACTCCTATTTTTAAAAATTTCATTTACAGGATGTGAGATTTGCTGGCTGGGTCAGTATTTATTTACCCATCTATAAATGTTGAGAAGACACTGGTGAGCTGCCTTCTTCAGCCAATCAAGTCCACTTGGTGCAAAAACACCTATAATGCCAAAAGGCTGAGAGTTACAGGATTCTGACCCAGTGACAATGAAGGAACGGTGATATATTTCCAGGTCTGAATGGTAAGTGTATTGGAAGAGAGCAAATGGATAATGTATCTGCTTGTAGGTGTGGAACATAGAACATAGAACAGTACAGGCCCTTCGGCCCACGATGTTGCGCCAAACTTTTACCCTAAACCTAACGTCTATCTAACCTCCACCGCTACCTTGTACAATCAACCATATGCCTATCTAATAGCCGCTTAAATGCCCCTAATGAGGCAGACTCCACTTCCCTCTCCGGCAATGCATTCCACGCCCCTACCACGCGCTGAGTAAAGAACCTACCTCTGATGTCTCCCAGTCTCCTCCTTTCACTTTAAAACTACGTCCCCTCATAAAAGCTACCTCCACCCTAGGAAAAAGTCTCTGGCTGTCTACTCTATCTATACCTCTGATCATTTTGTACACTTCTATCAAGTCACCTCTCATCCTTTGTCGTTCTAAAGAGAAAAGCCCTAACGCTCTCAACCTTTCCTCGTAAGACCTTCCCTCCATTTCAGGCAACATCCTGGTAAATCTCCTCTGCACCTTTTCTAATGCTTCCACATCTTTCCTGCCATTTTCTTGTCCACTCACGTGATCTGGCCAGATCACTTTGCGGCCTTCGTCTTCCTTAAAGCTTGCTTTTTCGGAGCTTTGTGCCATCAGCAAACTGGACACATTATGCTTAATCCCTTCACTTAATTGATTAATATAGATTGCAAATAGCTAAAGTCCTTGCAAAAACCTTGCAGCTCCTAAGTACCAGCCTACCAACTTGAAACAAGCTGTTTATTCTGTTCTGTGTCCTTAAAAGTCCTTTGCCTGTGCTAATATATTGTCACCCTGTAACAGCTGAAGTTGATGTCAGAGGCAGCATAAAATTAAAGAGCTTTTGATCTATTAAGTGAAGAGATTACAAGTGAATTGGCAATAAGGCACCAACTTCGCTGGCCGAGATGTGACATTTGTATGCATGATGCCAGATTCCTAAAAGAACTGTTCTACTCTGAATTCTATCAGGAGGGCATGGAAATGCTTCGGGGATGGTCTTGAAGCATATCCGAAGAGATCAAGCATCCCCATCAACTCATGGATTTCCTGGCTTGCAACTGAACAAAACCAAAATTTATTGAGGAAGATCCTGAAAAATTGTCAGGGATATGCAGAAATGGTGATAGAGAAAGCACACAAACCTCCAATCAATTCATCTACTCAACCCTTCAAGTATCATCTGCTCCACATGTAGCCCAATATGCAGATTGCGCATTGGACTTATCCCATCAAATCAGAGTGGAAGCAAATATCCTCAATCCTGAGAAAGAATGCTCTATAAAGCGCAAGAATGGGCAAAAATGCAGTGGACAGATTTTAACATGGAAGAGGTGGTGTCTAAGGAGCCTTATTAGTTTCTGCAGTGCATCGTGTAGATGGCATACTGCTGCTGTGCGTAGGTGACAGAGGAGTGAATGTTTGTGGATGTGGTGCCAATGCAGTGGGCTGTTTTGTCCTGGAAAGTGTAAATTTCTTGAGTGTTGTTGGAGATGCACTCACCCAGACAAGTGTAACCCATCATACTTCTCACTTGTGCTTTGCAGATGGTGGACAGGTAGTGGGAAGCCAGGGTGAGAATTAATTGCTGCAAGATTCCCAGCCTCAGCCCTGCTCTTGTAAACCATATTATTTATATGGCTAGTCCAGTTCATCTCCATTTTATCTTGGTAAGCCCCAGAATGTTGATAGTCGGGGAATACTATTGAATGTCAAGGGTCAACGGTTAGAGAAAGCAACTGTCATACTAGCCTACATGTCAGTCTACACCCACAGTAATGCGGTTGATTCTTAAGTGCCCCCTGGCAATTAGTGACAGGCAATAAATGCTGGCCTAATTAAGATGCCCACATTTGTGAATGCATTAAAAAAATTCTCTTGTTGAACAGTCATTCCCTTATACTTGCATACACATATATTGTTAACATGGCAGCCCAAGCCTGGATACTGCCCAGTTTTGTGGCATTTGGGCATACACTGTTTCAGTACCAGAGTCGTAAATGGCACAAACATTGCAAAATTATCCGTGCAAAATCTCACTTCTGACATGATGATGAAATGGCTGATGATGGTTGGCCTAGGACACGGCCCCAAGGGGAATTTCTGCAGTGACTGAACAACTGACTAACTTGACTCATCATGGAAGAACGGTTAGCTCCAAATATTACTTACGGTAGTGTTTCCATGCCTCCTTCCTCCTCTAACTAACGAGGCAAGGTTCAGAGACAGAACATTGAGAGAGGAAGGTCAGCACCAAGAGTTCCAGTGGGTAAAGAAGCATGAACCTAAACAGCTTCTGCTTGTTGGTGAGTAACAGGAGAAATTTTTTGAGAAATTGTTATTGAGCAGAGAGCATCTGAGTTAATTAATCCTAAAAGGGGTAAGACATGGCAGGAGAGCTCCAAATCATAGTCTGCTCCTCTTGCAGAATGTGGGAAGCCGAGCACATATCCAGTCTGTGCAAGTGCCTCCAGCTGCAATTCTTGGAAGCCAGAGTTTCACAGGCAAGGAAATGAACGGGTGACCACCAGGCAGAGCAGGAGGGCTAAGCAGGCAGTGCAAGACTCTCCTGTGGTCATTCCCCTGAAAAACAGATGGTTTAGGTGCTGTTGAGGGGATTGGCCTCTCAGGGTAGAACAACAGCAGCCAAATTCATGGCATCATGGTTGGCTCTGCTGAAAAGAGAGGGAGAAAGAGGGAAAGAAATGTTACAAGTTACAGGGGATTCAATCGTAAGAGGAATAGATAGGCGTTTCTGTGGCTGCAAACAACAGTTCAGGATCATGTGCTGCCTCCCTGGTGCTAGGGCCATGGATGTCTCGGAGTGACTACAGTGCATTCTAGAGGGGCTGGGCGAACAACCAGTGGTCACAGTACCTGTTGTAACTAATGACATGGGTTAAAAAAAAAGAGATGAGGTCCTAAAAGCAGAATATACAGAACTAGGAAGAAAGTTGAAATATTGGACCTCAAAAGGTGGTTACCTCAGGATTACTAGTGCCGTGAGCTCCTCAGAGTACAAACACCAGGATATATAGGATGAACACATGGCTGAAGAGATAGTGCGAAGGGGAGCGTTTCAGATCCACAGGGCATTGGGACCAGTTCCAGGGGGCGTGCGACGTGTACAAACTGGACGGGTTACACCTGGGCAGGACCGGGACTGATGTCCTTGGGGGTAACTTAGTAGAGCGGTTGGGGAGCATTTAAAGTAAAGTAGTGTGGTAGGAGTTGGGAGCCAGAGGAGTAGGGCAGTAGATGTGGAAATTAAAGGAGAGGTAGAAACCAAGGCAAATATAACTAAGAACAAGAACAGGCAGAGAAGCTCTGCTGAAAGGAGCAGGGGAGCTGATCTGAAATGAGAGTGTTTCAATGCAAGTAGTATAATAGGCAAAGTAGATGAATTCAGAGCTTTGGTTAGTACTCGGAACTGTGAAATTATTGCAATTATGAAGGAGGGACAGGACTGGCAGCTGAATGTCCTAGGATTTAGATGTTTCAGGTGTAATAGAAAGGAATGTAAAAGGGGTGGGAGAGTTGCATTACTGGTAAAGGAGTACTTCACAGGTGTACGGCGGATGCATACACCAAAGGCCTTGTGCAACGAGGCAATATGGGCAGAACTCATGAATAGAAAAGGTGAAATCACAATGCTGGCTGTATACTACAGGCCTCCCAATAGCCAGCAGGAGATGGAGGAGAGAATATATAGATCGGCGTTGGAAAGACTTAAAAACAGCAGGATTATTGTGCTGGGGGTTTTTAACATCCCCTATATTCACTGGGACTCATTTCATGCTGGGGGCTTGGATGGGGCAGAATTTGTAAGGACCATTCAGGAGGGATTCTTGACACAGTATGTAAACAGTCCAACCAGGGAAGGGGTTATATGGGATCTGGTTTTAGGAAATAAGCCCAGCCAGGTGAGTAAAGTTTCAGTGGGTAGCATCTCGGTAGTAGTGACCATAATACTGAGAGTTTTAAGATACTCGTGGATAGGGATAATGAATAGCAGTCCTGGGGTGGAACTGTTAAACTTGGGGAAAGTGAACTACAACAATATTAGGCAGGAACTGGAGAATGTTGACTGGAGGTGGCTGTTTGAAAATAAATCCACATCAGACATATAGGAGTGACATATGGGAATGTGAGTGGCACATTCCTGCGAGAATTAAAGATAGGTATAGCAAGTTTGTGAACCTTGGATGATCAGGGCTGTTATGACCTTGTTCAGAAAGAAAAAGGAAGCATACATAATGTCTAGGAGGATGGGAACTAACGAAGCCCTTGAAGTATACAAGAAAAGTAAGAAAGAACTTAGACAAGGAATTAGAAGGGCTAAAAGGAGGCATGAAACATCGTTAGCAAACAGGATTAAAGAGAATCCCAAGGGTCTTTATACATATATCAAAAGCAAGAGCATAGCTAGGGAAAGGTGTGGCCCACTCAAGGACAAAGGAGGGAATCTATGTGTGGAACCAGAAGAGGTAGGTGAGATCCTAAATGAATGCTGTGTGTTGGTATTGACTGAAGGAATTGGTGGTGGACGATCTCAGGGAAGGGAGTGTGGAATTCCTAAGCCAAGTTGTTATCAAAAAGGAAGAGTGCCTTAAAAAGCATTAAGGTAGGTAAGTCCCCAGGTCCTGATGGGATCTATCCCAGAATATTGAGGGAGGCAAGAGAACAAATTGCTGAGCATTGACAGACATTTTTGTATCCTCTTCGGCCACAGGTGAGGTCCCAGAGGGCTGGAGAATTGCCAGTGTCGTCCCATTGTTTAAGAAGGGTAGCAGGGATAATCCTGGAAATTACAGGCGTGTCAGCCTCACACCGGTAGTAGGGAAATTATTGGAAAGATTCTCACAGACAAGATCTGTATGCATTTAGAAGCAAATAGACTGGTTAGTGATAGACAGTGTAGCTTTGTGCAGGGGAGATTGTGGCTCACTCACTTGATCAAGTTTTTTTGAGGAGATAACGAAGATGATTGATAAGGAAAAAACAGTTAATGCTGTCTACATGGTCCTCAGTAAAGTCTTTGACAAGGTCACACAGCAGACTGGTACAAAAGGTGAAGTCACATGCTATCGGGGGAGCTGGTAAGATGGATACAGAACTGGCTGTCTCCTATGACTAAGGGGGTAGCGGTGGAAGGATGCTTTTCAGAATGGAGGGTTGAGACTAATGGTGTTTCAACAGGGATCAGTGCTGAGACGTCCACTGTCAATGGTCTACACAAATGATTTGGAGGAAAATGTGGCTAGTCTAATTAGTAAGTTTGCGGATGATACAAAGATTGGAGGAGTTGCGGATAGCAAGGAGGATTGTCAGAAGATACAGCAGGATACAGATCAGTTGGAGGCATGGGCACAAAAATGGCAGAGTTTAATCCAGACAAACATGACAGGATACATTTTGGAAGGTCACGTACAGGTGGAAATTACAGTGAATGGCAGAATCACGAGGAGGTATTGACATGCAGAGGGATCTGAGCGTGCAGGTCCACTGATCACTGAAGGTGGCAATGCAGGTAGATAAAGTAGTAAAAAAAGCCTTTGGCATGCTTGCACTCAATGCCCCTTCCAATGAAGGGGAAGATAAACAAGTCATGCTGCAGCTTTATAGACTTTAGTTAGGCCAAACTTGGAATATTGCACACAGTTCTGATCATCACACTACAGTAGGATGTAGATGCTTTGGAGAGGGTACAGAAAAGGTTTACCAGGATGTTGCCTGGTATGGGCAATTTTAGCAATGAAGAAAGATTGGGTAGACTGGTTTGTTTTCAGTGGAATGTAGGAGGTTGAGGGGGACAACCGAATAGAAGTTTAAAAGATTGTGAATGGCATAGATAGAGTGGAAGTAAGGGACATTTTCCCAGGGTGGAGGGGTCACAGGTTCGATGTGCAGTTGGGGGTGGGAGGGTAGGGGAGTGGTGGTGGTGTTTAAAAAGAGATGTGCAGAGCAGGTTTTTCACAAAGGGTGGTGTGTGCCTGGAATGAGCTGCCAGAAGAGGTGGTGAAATCAGACACAACAGTAGTATTAAAAAGCATCTGGACAAATACATGAATAGGAAGGGAAGAGAGAGATACAGATCCTATAAGTGAAGGCAGTTTTAGTGAGGAAGGGTAGAATGTGTCAGTGCAGGCTTGGAGGCCCTAAGGGCCTGTTTCTGTGCTGTATTATTCTTCGTTCTTGACTGACTAGCAACCACAACCCACCTTCCTTCGTACTTCAAACTGTGGAACATCTTTCCCAAAATCCCATCAACTTTAGTTTTGCTACTTCATGTTACACATGTTCAAATGTGGTCAACATAAGCAGTTTTTAAAAAAAAAAAAAATTTCCAATCAACCTGGTCAGCAATGTAACTATACATCTCTAGAGCAGGTGAAACCTGAACTAAGGCCTTTTGACTCAAAAGTACTCAAGTCTGTTTAACACCCATCAGCTAACTCCACAATTGACATGCAATTAAAATGATGAGGGAAAGAAATTGTAGGGTTATGAGAAAAAGGGGATGCAGAAACTAACTGGACTGCTCTTGGAAACAGCCAAATGACCACCTCTGCGCTGTACTATTTCATGACTGGAGTTAGAGATGTACATGTCAGAAAAGGACCCTTCAGCCCAACACATCCATTCCAACCAGATATCCTAAATTAATCTTGTCCCGTTTGCCAGCATTTGGCCCATATTCCTCTAAACCCCTCCTATTCATATACCCATCCAAATGCCTTTTGAATGTTGTAATTGTATCAGCCTCCACCACTTCCTCTGACAGCTTATTCCATAAGCGCACCACCCTCTGCATGAAAAAGTTGCCCCTTCTGAAACTTTCCCCTCTCACTTTCAACTTATGCCCGCAAGTTTTAGACTCCCCCCTCTCAGGGAAAAAGATTTTGTCTATTTACGCTATCCATGCCCCTCATGATTTTATAAACCTCTTAAGGTCACTTCTCAGCCTCTGACACTCCAGGGAAAATAGTCCTAGTCTATTTGGCCTTCCATATAGTTCAATCGCTCAAACCTTGGCAACATCCTTGTAAGTCTTATCTGAACCCTTTCAAGTTTCACAACATGCTTCCCATATCAGGGAGGCGAGAACTGCACACAGTATTCCAAAAGTGGTCTAACCAACATTCTGCACAACCACTACATGACCTCCCAACTCCTGTACTCAATGCATTGACCAATAAAGGAAAGCATACCAAACGCCTTCTTCACTATCCTGTGACTCTACTTTCAAGGTACAATGAATCTGCACCCCGATGTCTCTTTGTTTAGCAACACTCCCCAGGACCTTACAATTAAGTATATAAATCCTACCCTGATTTGCCTTTCCAAAATACAGTACCTCACATTTATCTGAATTAAACTCCATCTGCAACTCCTCGACCCACTGGCCCATCTGATCAAGACCCCATTGTACGCCCTGAAGTAACCTTTTTCACTATCCACTACACCTCCAATTTTGGTGTCATCTGCAAACTTACTAACTATACCTATTGTGTTCACATCCAAATCATTTACATGAATGACAAAAAGCATTGGAACCAGCACCAATTCTTGTGGGACACTACCAGTCACAGGCCTCCAGTCTGAAAAGCAACTCTCCACCTCTACCCTCTGTCTTCTACCTTTAAGCCAATTCTGTACCCAACTGGCTACTTCTCTCTGTAATCCATGTGATCCAACCTTGTTAACCAGTCTGCCATGAGGAATCTTGTTGAACGCCTTACTGAATTCCATACAGATCACATCAACCGTTCTACCCTCATCAATTCTCTTTGTTACTTCTTCAATAAACTCAAAACAATTCAAGTTTGAGACACACAATTTCCCACACACTAAACCATGCTGGCTTTCCCTAACCAGTCATTGCTTTTCCATTATCAGATCAGATCATCAAATTATGTTATCTGCCTAGACAAATTGTTCAAACAAAAAAAAACCCAAGCCTACAAGTGTTTTGGAATTCAAAAAATGTTTCCTTTGCTTTGAACTTCAGACCCTCACCACAAACCAGTATGTTTAAGACAAACACTACACCTTGAAAGATTAAGGATTCAAAACTGTACTCTTCCACTCATCAGAAAGAGAATTTGGTTGTTTATAACATTAAAAAAGACACTTCCTTAAAAATCTGATGACATTGCCAACAAATCCTTAGAATTTTACATAATTCATAGGAATGAATTAGATAAGAGTTTTAATTTTACTTTCATGTCAATCCTTGAATTATGAATTACAACGAGGTACTCTCAAGCAAGTTGTACCACCTCTAGGTTTAGGGAAACATATTACATTTGGTTCTGTGAAATTCTACTCCAAGGTGTGGCTGTGGAGAGTACAAAGGAAAAAATCCAAAAGCAACAGCTTGAGTCAAAATAATGTGTATAGTTCAGTAGGAGTTCTGTTTTTAATCAACTTTTAACAAATATATATTACCAAATCTACCACTGTTCTGCTCTTTTACAAGATAAGGCAGGAGTGAAGTAGTAAGAACAGTAGTGCATATTCTTAAACAAACAAACCAATTAAACTCAAGGAAGCAACTTTAAGACATATTAAACTACTTTTGGCTAAACAGAGGTTAAATGACTTTCTTTAAAAGTTCACCACTTAACAACAGTTGGATCATTCAAAAATGGAAGCTATAGGTTTTCTGACATGCTACTTCAGTATAGCCAAAAAAGACATTTGCTGAAGCTTTTTCGTCTCGTATTCATCAGGACAATTTGCAAGAATACCAATTTAAGGGCAAACACAACCTTTACACGACACAAGAATGCTGAATAATTAATGATGACAATTAACAGTTAAATTCCAAGTCTGATCCATCAGAGCTTTAAAAAAATCTCAATCCCAGAACTTTATCTCTATTATATAATTTAATGTAGTAAAACAAATGTTTAACACATGTAACTGGCGATTAACACTCAATGATTTAAAGCAACTTCACTTTCTTAAAAATTTTCATTGTCGATTTTGATTAAATGTATATTCTGTTATTCAAGTCAATTACGAACAAACTAAAGCAACTTACAGCTGAGCTCTGAGCACTTAGTCTCTAACGCATGAACATAGACTTCTTGCTGTTTCCATCTAGAGGAAGGGAGACATATATTAGACACGTAACAGTTTTCAAAGTAAGTACAATAAAAACTACATTCACACAATCTGATCTGATCACTGGAATGCAAGTAAGTAGTTCAGTCTCTTGGGCTTTTCCTATCATCCAATTACAGGTAGAACTGTAATTAAATTCATCTATCCAATTTAAATCTGTAACTGTTTTGAACCAAAGGTCAACTAATCCCAGTTCCCAAATTTTCAACAGACCTAGCCTCAACATTATTTAGGAAAAAGAGTTCTAAATTCCATTATTTTTCTACAGAGAGACATTTCCCGAGTCCTGAAGGGCTTTGCTTTAATTTTGAGATTACACCTCCTTGTATTGGACTTCCTCCACAATAGAAAATAGACTCCTTCTGTCTATCCTGTCAAATCCAAAACACCTTAAGCATGTTAACTGCATTATCTCTTAATATTTAATAAGAGAACACAAACTGGTTTGCAACTCATCCTTACAGTTTAACCTTGGTATATATTCGAACAGACCTAATGTGAATTTTTTTTTTTTTTTTTGAGGTGGTGGACCAGAACTGAATGCAACACTGCAGATTAATTTGAACCAGAGATCTGTGCAACTATGATGTAATTTCTATCCCTCTGTCTTACAGCCCTCAAGATAAAAGCCATCATACCAGTCGCCTGGCTACAGTACCTATCTAGAAGCTTTAAATTTTTTTTGTACTGGAACCACTAAATCTGTGCATCCTCAGTTCTGAGTTTCTCACCATTTAGAAAATACTTTCATCTATCTTTGGTTCAAAAGAGAACACCTTGCATCTTTCCACATTGACATCTACCTGTCAATTTTGTGCACTCTTGAACTATTAACATCCCTTTGCAATGTTCTACTCCCATCACACTACCAGCTTGTCAGCAATTGTGGGTGCTCAGCTATCTTCTACCTTCCAGTACCAACTGGAGAACAGAACATCAAACCTGCCAGCTGGAACAGATACTATTATTCCAATTGTCTACTACTCCCTATCCAAACTAGTCAGCTGTGTTTAGCTTGACACACACTCATCTTTATTAAATACTTTCAGTGGATCCTTTTCAACAGTCTTCAGAAATCCATACAAATATTTATACACAAAACTTTTGTCATCTCCCAAAGTTCAATTGTATTTATTAGATTGAATCCATAAATCCCTACAGTGCAGAAGCAGGTCATTCAGCCCATTATGTCCACACCGACCTTCCGAAAAGCATCCTGGCCAGACTTATGCGCCTTCTTTATCCCCATAACCCTGCATTTCCCATGGGAGATCCACCCAATCTACATATGCCTGGACATGATAGGCAATTTAACATGGCCATCTACCGATCCTGCACAGCTTTGAAGAAAACCCGAACTCCTGGAGGAAACCCTGATGTACCTTATTGTCTATTGAAATGCTTCGTCACTCTAGCCTTAAATGAAAGTTTCTCACAGATTTCATCTAAAGGACATTAAGATTAGTTGATATAATTTGCTAGTTACTCTCTCCTCTTCTTTAAGATTGATGCTGGCGGTTTTCCAATTCAAGACAGAGTAACTGGTATGAAAATCCAACTGGATTACTGACGCCAGCAATAGAAAGGAAACTAACTTTGAGTTGGTTCTGTTTACATACAACAATTTCCATATTCATAGAAGGTCCTCAATGCAGTAAGAGGCTCCATTTATATAAATTCTGTAAACCACCTAAGCACTTCACAGTAACGGAATACTTCTAAGTACTGTCACTGCTATAATGTGGGGAAACATGGCAGCCAATTTCAGCAAAACGCTCACAGTCAGCAATGTGATCTATACTGCAATGTTCAGTGAAGGATAAATATTGGCCAGGTCACAGGACTAATGTTAAAACACTGCTTTGCCAACATGGTCCAAAGCGAACAATCAATCAATTGAGCATTCATTATAAACAAATCTTTGAAGGGGCAGGAGATTGAGACAGGAATCTTCTATTTCGTATACAGAGATACGAGTTAAATAGTAGTAAAATTGTGGAACTGAGCATTTACGAAATTTTCTTCTCATTTATTTTTGGATGGGGTTGTGGCTGACAAGTCAAAATGCACTGCCACCCTGCAATGCCTTCAAGAAGGTATCAATGAACCACCTTCTTGAATTGCTAAAGCTCACGTGGCAGAGTATGCCCACTGTGCTGATACAAAAGAAGTTCCAGAATTCTGATCCAGTCTCAGTGTCAGGTACACAGGCACAGCTTTGCAAACTTGGGAGATATTACATTTAGTTCCCTCATTTAAATCACTAATTTTGTGAATAGCTGGGGTCTACTGGCTGATCGTTGGCTGCCACTTGGAAAATGACTTGTGTATTCCTACTCCATTTACACTACTTCCAGTCTGTTCTCTATTCATGTTAGTGTATCACCCCCAGTCCAATGAACTTTAATATTACATGCTAATCACCAAACTTGGGGTGGCAAGGAGTGAAGATATTAACAATCACCTCCAAGAGACAATAGGTTCTCAAAATGATCAGGCAAACGACAGGTGGAATTTAGTATAGGGAGAAAAAGAGAGGCAAGATTTTTTGACAGAAGAGATATAGGAGACAGTATAAACTTAACAACTTCTAAACAATGTACAGGAACAAAGGGACCTGACCTCATGTGCCTCAATCTCTGAGGTGGTAAAACACTTTGAGATTGCAGCTGGCAAAGTGCATGGAACCTTGGAAAATTTGTTGAATAAAGCTAACTTGAGCTTGGCATTTATCTGCTTGTTCTTGTGTTCTAAAGATAAGAACACCAAGAGTCAGGTTAACATGCAGCTTCAAGAGATGGTGCAGAACTTCAGTATTCTGGGTTTTGGGGACCAGGTTTGATCCAAGAGGCCCTTTAAAACTTGGATGACAACTCAGCGGGGCTAGGACCATACGGCCTCATGGGGGAAGTTCACTATTGCTATGCTAGAAAAAGTGCAAGAGAGGGGAAAGACAAAGAGCATTGGAATATATCTCAATAATTAGAGGAACCAGCCTTGGCTGGGAAAAGAAGGGCAATGGAATCTTGTATGCACTGTGCAAATTAGGCTATTTCCTTGCAAACTCTAATTACATGAGATTACGCTAGAGGAGATATAATAGAGGATTAAATGAGTGCAGAATTGGTCATGTAATATACCTGATAAAATGATTGCAGGTTAAAGAAAGAAAGCAAAGGAACTGAAGTATGATTAAAAAATGTAAACTACCAGTGGGCTTGGATGCAAACATTTTGTCACCCTGCTAGGTAACATCCTCAGCGTGCCTCCAATGAAGCATCACTGTTCTGTCCTGCTTGTTATTTAAATGCCTCCGTTTGCTCGGGTGGTTGCTATTACTTCCGGTTCTGTTTCTCAGTGGTTTGTACATTGAACACATTCAATGTGTTTGTCGATGGGAGTTCCAGTTGGAATACCTGGCCTCCAGGAATTCCCTGGCATGTCTCTGTTTGGTTGGCGCGATTACGGATGGGTCATCCCAGTCAAATTCATATTCCTCGTTGTCTGTGTGTAGTGAGACAAGTGAGAATTGGTCGTGTCTCTTGGTGGCTAGTTGGTGTTCGCACATCTATTTGAACAGTCTTCTCCCACTTTGGCCTATGTAGAGTTTCTCATAGTACTTGCATGGTATTTTATATATTACACTAGTTTTACTGTTTGTGGGTATGGGATCTTTTACATTTGTCAGTGGGTGTCGTAGGATGGTTGCCAGTTTGTGGGCTACTCCAATACCTAGGGTACTACCTACTAGTCTTGTGGTCATCTCTGAAACGCCCTTGACATCAACAAACACATTGGTTTGTACCCAGGGTCTAATTCATTGTGAAACAGTGTAATAATAGCAATGCAATAGGAAGTAATAGCAATGACCCCAGCAAACCAAGGCATCTAAATAACAAGCGGGACAGAATAGCAATGTTTCACCAGAGGCGCACTGACGATGTTACCTAGTAGAGTGGCAAAAGTTTGCATCCAAACCCACTGATTCAGAGCATGTCTACAACCTCATCCACAACCAGAGCTACAAATCCTCTCTAAAACGTTAAATTCGAGGGCGCAACACTCTCAAACTGGCCCGCAGATGGAAACTAATGCCATCTGAGCGCAACCCACGAACAACTATACTTCCTGCACGAATGCCTCAGAAAGCAGGTACTACCACAAAGCTTACAGTATAAACCACCTGTCAACAATCCACAGACATGGAGGACAGCTGAACAGAATGGCCGCAGAATGGTAAGGGTTATGATCGATGATGCCCACAACCGTCTCCACAAATACAAGCAGGAAACTGCGCGCCAATGCAACCAACCAGGAATGGTCATCCACATTGGAAAAAGCCATCAGCATTCAACACTAAAAGACTAAAGAAAAGAACGGCCCTTCAAGAAAACTGTCCAAAATCACCCACATCAATGCCACAAACACCACAGATTCAAGGATTAAAAACATCTCAAACTGACTACTTACAGACACCGAGAACAGCAATCTGGTATGCAGACTGAATTATAACTACAGAGAAGCCAAAAAGACTGACTTCCTGGCTGCGCTGGAATCAACACTAAATAACAACGGACGCAAGGAGGAAGTACAACAGATCATCAGACAGACGGTAGTCCCAACACTGTGCAGGAAAGTGGAACACATTCAACATAGAATAGAAGAAAGCCCTGGAAAGGCAGAAACACTGAAATCTTACCAGTGGACACATGACAGTAATCCGCAACAGAACCCAATACATCAAGAAAGCTAACACACTACTAGCAAATACAGACACCTACCAACAGATGGCGAATGACCCGACACCACAGTTGGGAAACCAGATTACAATGACCCTGAAGAAATTACATAACTCACGAGACATCAGCAAGACAGACTACCAACAAATTGAAGCCAGAGGGATCCAACACATCCTGATTCTACCGACTCCCGAAGGTAAACAAACCAGGAGCCGCCCTCAGCTTGCGGATGGTGTCATTGTGACACTGGAGGCAGCCCAAGATGGATACGTCACACCCAGGAAGTGGGAGGGTGAGTTAAAATGGTTGGTGACCATAAGGTGTTGTCATTTGTCATGTGCACAGCAAAGATACTCTACAAAACGGTCTCACCGACAGAGGAGGCCACCACAGGAGCAGCTGATACAGCAGGCCAAGTTGACAGAGGTACAGGTGAACTCCTATCTGACACGAAAGGTTTGTTTTGGGCCTTGAATGGAGGTGGCGGTGGTGGCTGGGGGGAGTAGTGTACAGGCAGGTGTAGCACTTCCTGCAGTTGAAGGGAAAGGTGCCAGTGGAGAGTTAGTGGAGAATGTGGAGCAGATGAGGGTGTCATGGAGAGAGCAGTCCCTATGAAAGGGAGATGGGGTGGTGAGGGAATTATCTCTTAGGTTGTGGGGTCGGATTGTAGGTGGCAGAAGTGGCAGAGAATGATAAGCCAGATGCAGAGGTTGATGGAGTGATGTGAGGACAATGGGGTTTCTGTCTTTATTTTTGTTGAGGGGAGGGGGTGTGAGGGCAGAACTGTGAGAATTGCAAGTGATGCAGTTGAGGGGATTTTTGATCACGGTGAGGGGGTTGTTGCGGCCCTCAAAATAGGAAGACATCTGGGATGCTTGGGAGTGGAAGACTCCATCTTGGGAGCAGACACGGCAGAGGAATTGGGAGTCGGGGGTTGCATTCTTGCAGGAGGATGGGTGAGAGGTGGTGTAAGTATAGATAGAGTGGAATCAGTGGGCTTGAAATAGATGATAGTTTCGAGGCGGTTACCAGAGATGGAGACAGAGGTGTCCAGGAAAGAGAGGGAGTTAAAACCTAAACCTGGTATTTCATAAAAAATTCCATCTCATCACGTCATGAATAAAAGTCATAACAATTTCTTATGCACATTCAAAAGTTACCACCCATGTAAAATTTTATTTTAGCAAAGCAATACCTGGAACACAACTCATCTCTGGACAGGGTTTTGAAATCTGATTCACTTAAGCGAACCTATTGAGAGAGAAAAACACCATCAATTTTTGCCACCACAAGTTTCTGGTATAGTTAATGTATTTTTTTTGTGCTTACCTTCTTTGGGAGAGGCTCTTCATTAGTCATTCTGGTATCTGAAAAGAAAAAGTTACTTAAGATAATTATCAACTAATAGTCACAAAATTCTTACAACTAATCTCAAATCATTACATATTACCAAAGTTAGAATGCAAGAAATACGAGCTGGAGGTTATTTAGCCCTGCAAGTCTGCCCTGCCCTTCAATAAGATCATAGATGATTTGCCATAGACCTCAAAGCCTCTTTCTTGAGAACTCGCTGTTGCCCTCAACTCCCTCGATATTTCAAGAATCTATTTTCTCGTTAAATGTTTTCAGTGATCTAGCCTCCACAAATTTCAAGGGTAGGGAATTCCAAACATTCGCTGCCTTGTGAGAGAAGAAATTTCTTTGCATTTCAGTTTTATGAGTATACCTCAATTCTGTAACCATGGGCCAGAGTTCAAGGTTCACCCATAAGCAGAAACATCTTAAACAACTATTAGAGATAAAAGGTACTGCAGATGCTGGAGAATCCGAGATAACAAGCATGGGGCTGGATGAACACAGCAGGTCAAGCAGCATCATAGGAGCAGGAAAACTTGACGTTTCGGGCCTAAACCCTTCATCAGAAATGCGAAACGTCAAGTTTTCCTGCTCCTATGATGCTGCTTGACCTGCTGTGTTCATCCAGCCCCATACATCTTAAACAACTAACTTGTCAACCCCCTCAAAATCTTGTATGCTTCAGTAAGATCACCCTTCAGTCTTCTAAATTGTAATAAATAAAATAAAAGGCCTAACCTTTTAGCTGTTCTTGATATGTCAACCCCTTCATTCAAGGGATCGGCATAATGATTCTCTTCTAAACCAAGGATTCTAATCAAGTTCAATGTATCTTTTTTCCCAATTCCACTTAAATGGGACGCACCTTACTGCTGTGCAACTTCTTTCTTAAGCCTAGTAGCGGTGTTTGATTTGTATATCTGTATCCCTAGATCACTTCACCGCTTCACATGGACTCCTGAAAATATTTTACAAGGCCTCCTTATTCTGACAAAAATGCACTCAAATTATCCATATCAAAATCAATTTACCCATTTTACATCTATTTGACAAATTAATACTTTTTGCAACTTACCACTGTCTACCTCTTTACACTTCTTGATTTGATGCTGTCAGGAAATTTTAAAATTGTAAGCATCGATTCCCAAGTGCAAATGTGAATGGTGGTCCCAGCACTACTCCATTGGAACATCGCTTCTCATCTTTACGTTGCAACCCTTGTGTTTTAAGGTAGCCTGTTATACATATTGCTTCTTGCCTCAATTCCATATGCTCTACCCTTTATCCAGAGCCTACTATGCAATGCATTACAAATGCCTTTTAAAAATTTAAAGGCAAACACTGCAATGCCACTGTCTTAGTTGACACTTTTGGCATACAACCTAAAATATAAACAATTTAATAACTTCAAAACAACCTATAGCATAATAGAAGTACAACCACAATGCTGACACAGAAAAAAATTCCCACCATTGCATTTAAACAATAGTTATCCCAATGATCTATTTGGATAAACATCTCCTAACTTCAAAACTTCACTCATTCACCAGTAAGAAGGAAAACAGGCAGGTAGTTAGGATAGCACCGAGTACATCTCACTCAAGAAGAGAGTTTTTTCAGTGTTGGAAATAGTGACAGATCCTTTGGGAAGTGCAGCCAGAGCCCAGCCTCTCTAGGGCCAGAGTTAACAATGTCACTGAATGTTTGTAATGCATTCTAGAAGGGAGAGGGTGAATAGTCAGATTGGTACATAGGGACCACAGACATAGGTGGCAACAGGGAGGAGGTCCTGAAACAAGAACTGAGACAGCCAGGTAGTAGACTGAAAAGCAGGATCTCAACAGGTTTTCATCTTTGGATTACTCCCAGTGCCACATGTTAGCGTGTGTAGGAACAGGCAAATAAATGTGACTGAACAACTGGCAATGGGAGGAGGACCTAAGGTTCTTGGAACACTGGGTCAACTTCTGGAGTTTCTGGAAAGATGCAATCCTGTACAAGCCTGATAGGTTGTACCTGAACTACTGCTTTTGGTGGAGATTTAAACTAATTTGGAAGGGAGTGGGATATAGAATGGAGATACAGTAGAAGGTGATACACAGACAATAATACAGGAAAAACCACGTCAGACTTGAAGGAAGAGTATATACAAGAACTTGGAGGCACAAGGGAGGATGGCAAGGCTAGACGGCAATTATTTTAGTGCATAGAGAACAGCAACTAAGCCAGATGAACTGATGGTCTCATATCACTGCGATAGTGACTGGTTAAGGGAGGTAATGACTGAGCTCACATTCTGGGCTTTAAAATCTTCAAGTGAGACAAGGGTTGGGGGGGGGGGGGGAAGGTTGAATTAAAGAGCTAGTGTCATTTTATTGAATAAAGAGTCAATTACTATAATAATCTGAGATGACACCTCAGAAAATTCTTCCAAAAAACAAGAAAATTTTTTAAAAAGTCCGCATGGTAACCCTATGGTTATCGCTGCTACTGCAGTGTCAGGGACCTGGTTTTAGTTCCACCCTGGGTGACTTTGCAGAGTTTGCACGTTCTCCCTACAACTGCATAAATTTCCTTCCACAGTCCAAAGTTGCGCAGGTTAGGTGGACTGGCCATGTTAAATTGCACACAGGCGCGAGGGGGGCTCTTCGGAGGGTCAGTAGGGACTTGATTGGCCAAACATCCTGATTCCACGCTGTAGGGATTCTATGAATAAAGGCCACATGGATACAGGGAGGCAGTAGCCTAGTGATACTATGGAATTGTTAATCTGGAGACCCAGGTAATGCTCTGGAGACTTTGGTTCAAATTCACCACAGCAGATGGTGGAATTTGAATTCAATTAAAAAAATCTGGAATCAAGAGTCTAATGATCATCATGAACCCATTACCAACTGTCAGAAAATCACATCTGGTTCGCTAATGTCTTTTAGGGCAGGACACCACCATCCTTACCTGGTCTGGCCTATGTGTCTCCACAACCACAGCAATGTGGTTGACGCTAACCTGCCCTCTGGGCAATTAGGGGTGGGCAATAAATGCTGGTCTAGCCAGCAGATGCCCCCATTTCAGGACTGGATAATAAAAACAAAAATCACATTGCTAGTACGGTACTACAGACTCAACCATCAAAAAGTCATGAAGAGGTATAGCATGGAAACACACTGTTCAGTCCAACCTTTCCATGCCAACTAGATATCCTAAATTAATCTAGTCCCATTTGTCAGCATTTAGCCCACATCCCTCTAAACCCTTCCTATTTATATACCCATCCAGATGCCTTTAAAATTGTAATTTTTACCAGCCTCCACCACTTCCTCTGGCAGCTCAATCTTTACATGCACCATCCTCTGCGTGAAAAAGTTGCCCCTTAGGTCCCTTTTAAAGCTTTCCCCTCTCAACTTAAACCTATGCTCTCTAGTTCTAGATTCCCCAATGCTGGGGAAAAGACCTGTCTATTTACACTATACACACCGATCATGATTTTAAAAACCTCAATAAGGTCACCTCTCAGCCCTTGACACTCCCAGGGTAAATAGCCCCAGCCTATTCAGCCTCTCCCTATAGCTCAAACCCTCCAATCCCAGCAACATCCTTGTAATTCTTCCCTGAACCCTTTCACATTTCACGATATTCTTCCTGTAGCAAGGAAACCAGAATTGTACACAGTATTCCAAAAGTGTCTTGTACAGCCACCACATGACCTCCCAACCCCTATACTCAATGCACTGACCAATAAAGGCAAGCATACCATACGCCTTTTTCACCACCCTATCTACCTGCGTCTCCACGTTCATGAAACTATCAACCTGCACTCCAAGATCTCTTTGTCCAGCTACACTCCCCAGGCCCTTACCATTAAGTGTATAAATCCTGCCCTGATTTGCCCTATCAAGATGCAGCACCTCACATTTATCCAAACTAAATTTCATCTGCCACTCCTTGGCCTACTGGCCCCTCTGATCAAGGTCCCATTGTACCCTGAGGTAACCTCCTTCACTGTCCGCTACACCTTCAATTTTGCTTTTAAGTTTACAGATGACATCATACCTCTTACGCCCACATCTAAATCATTTATATAAATGACAAAAAGCAGTGGACCCCGCCTCGATTCCTGTGGCACACCGCTGGTCACAGGCCTCCAGTTTGATAAGCAACCTTCCACCATTACCCTCTGTCTTCTACGTTTGAACTAGTTCTATATCCAAATGGCTACTTCTCCCTGTATTCCATGTGATCTAACCTTGCTAACAAGTCTAGCATGAGGAAACTTGTTGAACACCTTACTGAAGTCCATTCAGATCCACTGCTCTGCTTGCATCAATCCTCTTCATTACTACTTCCAAAAACTGAAAAAAAATCAAGTTTGTGAGACAATTTCCCACACACAAAGCCACACTGACAATGCCCCATCAGTCCCTGCCTTTTCAAAATACATGTAAACCCTGTACCTCAGGATTCCCTCCATCAGCTTGTTCATCACTGATGTCAGGCTCGTCGGTCTACAGTTCTCTGGCCTTTCCTTAACACCGGTCTTAAATAGTGGCACCATGTTAGCTGACCTCCAATCTTTCAGCACTTCATCTGTGCCTATCAATGATACAAATATCTCTGCAAGGGGCCCAGCAATCACTTCCCTAGCTTCCCACAGAGTTCTAGGGTACACTTGATCAGCTCCTGGGAATTTATCCACTTTTACGCGTTTTAAGACATCCAGCACCATCTCTCCTGTAGCAGCGACATTTTTGAAAAAATGTACATATTTATTTCCTCAAGACCTCTAGCTTCCAAATGCTTGTCTACAGTAAACACTAATGCTAAATACTTGTTTACTATCTCCCCCATTTCCTGCAGTTCCACACACAGGCGGCCTTGCTGATCTTTAAGGGGCCCTATTCTCTCCCTAGTTACTTTTTTGTCCTTAATGTATTCATAAAATCCTTTTGGATTTTCCTTATTAACCATATTTGCCAAAGCTATCTCGTGTCCCTTTTTTGCCCTCCTGACTTTCCTCTTAAGCATACTCCTACTGCCTTTAGACTCTTATAGGGATTCACTCGATCCCCGCTTTCTATACCTGACATGTGCTTCCTTCTTTTTATTGACTAAAACCTCAATCTCTCTAGTCATCCAGCATTCCCCCACCTAACAGCCTTGTCCATCACCCTAACAGGCACATACTGTCTCTGGACTCTCATTATCTCATTTTTGAAGGGTTCCCATTTTCCAACGTCCCTTGACCTGCAGACATCTGCCCACAACCAACTTTTGAGAATTCTTACCTACTACCAAAGTTGGCCTTCCTTCAATTTAGAACTTAAACTTTTAGATCCTGTCTATCCTTTTTCATCTCTGTTTTAAAACTAATAGAATGATGGTCATTGGCTCTGAAGTGCTCCCCCACTGACATCTCAATCACTTGCCCAGCCTTATTTCCCAAGAGTAGTTTGTTTTGCACCTTCTCCAGTAGGTATGTCCACATGCTGAATCAGAAAATTTTCTTGTACACACTAATTTTCCCCTCCATCCAAGTCCTTAACACTACTGCAGTCCCAGTTTATGCTTGGCAAGTTAAAATCCTCTACCATATTCGCCCTACTCATTTTTCAGTTCAACCCAAATAAATTCCCTGGAGGCATTCAGAGGGATATCCTCCCTAACTACAGTCCTAATGTTATCCTCAATCAAAAATGCGACACCCTTTCCTCTCCTACCCCCACTTTCTATCTGCATCCCTCTGTTCCCTTCCTACTCATGTTTTCATCCAGGTGCCTCCTGAATGTTGTTATCATGACTGCTTCCACCATGTCCTCTGGCAGGACATTCCAGACATCCATCCCACACACCACCCTTTGGTGAAAAAACTGCCTCGCGCCTCTCTATTAAACTCCAACCCCACCCTGCCCAACCTTTAACCTGTGTCCCCTAGTAATTGACCCCTCCACTCTTGGGAGAAAAAAAGCCTTACTTTCCACACTGTCATTCACAATCTTATAAACTTCTCTTAGGTCGCCACTCAACCTCCTGCATTCCAGTAAAAACAAACCCAGTCTTACCAACCTTTCTTCATAGCTAAAATTCCCTATACCAGGCAACAGCCTGGTAAACCTGGAACATTTAATTTGCCAATCCTGTCCATCCCTGAGCCACGTCTCTGTAGTCACTAGGATATCCAAATCCCATGTTCCCAACCATGCCCTGCATTCATCTGCCTTACCCAATAGGCCTTTTGCATTAATATAAATGCAGGTTAATTTATCAGTCCAACTCATCCTCTGCTTTGATCCTGCCTGCCCTGACACTTTGACTTGCTCCATTTCCCAACTGTACCAGACTCGGACTGATCTCTTTCCCCATTACCCCTCCAATTCCCCAAACCACTCCCTCCCCACCCTTCCATACTAAGATTGCCTTCACTTACAGGATCTGTATCCCTCTGTTCCCTCCCTATTCAAGTTTTCATCCAGGTGCCTCTAGAATGCTGTTATCATGTCTGTTTCTGCCACCCCCTCTGGCAGCACATACCAGGCACTCACCACCCTTTGTGAAAAACCTGCCCCGCACATCTCTTTTAAACTCCCTACCCCTTCCACCTTGAACCTGTGCCTGCTAGTAATTGACCCCTCCACCTCTGGAAAAAAGGCCATTACTTTCCACGCTATGTCATTGATAATCTTATAAGTTTCTATTAGGTCGCCACTCAACCTCCTGCATTCCAGTGAAAACAAACGCAGACTTTCCAACTTTTCTTCATAGCTAAAGTCCCCCATACAAGGCAACAGCCTGGTAAACATGGTGTGGAGCTGGATGAACACAGCTGGCCAAGCAGCATCATAGCAGCAGGAAAGCTTGACGTTTCGGGCCTAGGCCCTTCTTCAGAAATGGATTACTCCCCATTTCTGAAGAAGGGTCTAGACCCGAAACGTCAGCTTTCCTGCTCCTCTGATGCTGCTTGGCCTGCTGTGTTCATCCAGCTCTACACTTCGTTATCTCACATCCTTCTAACAGTGTGGTGACCAGAACTGTGCGCAATATTCCAAACTGTGGCCTAATTAAAGTCCTACAAAGCTGCAGCATAACCTGTCTATCCCTATACTCAACATCCCTTCCAATGAAGGCAAGCATGCCATAGGCCTTTTATACTACCTGATCTAGCCACCTTGTGATCAGTGGACCTACATACTACCCAGATCTCTCTGCATATCAATACTCCTAAGGGTTCTGTCATTCACTGTGTAATATCCACCCGTACTTGACCTTCATAAACGCAGCACCTCACATCTGTCCAAATTAACCTCCATCTGCCATTTTCCTGCCAATTCCACCAACTGATCTATTTCCAGCAGTATCTACTGACAATTCTCCTCACTATCCGCAACTCCACCAATCTTTTGTATCGTCCACAAACTTACTGATTAGACCAGCCAAGTTTTCCTCCAAATTATTTATGTGGACCATGAACAGCAGAGATCCCAGCACTGATCCCTGTGGAACACCACTAGTCACAACCCTCCATTCTGTAAAGCACCCTTCCACTGCTACCTTCTGTCTCCTATGACTAAGCCATTTCTGTATCCATCTTGCCAGCTCGTTCCTGATACCACGTGACTTCTTTTTTTTAAACCAGTCTGCCATGAGGGACCTTGTCAAAAGCTTTAGTGAAGTCCATGTAGGCAACATCAACTATTTTTTTCCTCAATCATCTTCATTGCCTACTCAAAAAAAAACCTCACTCAAGTCAATGAGGCACAATCACCCCGCACAAAATGGTGAGGGGTGTTGTTAAGGTCTAATGACTGAAGTGGAAGTTTGGAGCTGGAAGATGCAGGTGAGGTTTTAAACAAGCACTTCCATCTGTGACAGGGACAAAGGTATATTTGAATAAATTAGCAATGAGAAGGAACAGGTATTAGGGAGTTTAGTGGCTAATATTCAGATGAGATGACTCCTAGGGTGCAATGGAAGGCAAGGTGGAGACTGCAGGGTTTCTGACATTAACTTTTGAATCTTCTCTGGCCTCAGGAAAGTGCCAGGCACCTGCAAGGCAGCGGATGTGGTACCATTGCTCACGAAGTGTGGGATGGATAAACAATGACAGAGGCCAGTAAGTCTAAAGACGAGCAGTATGGAAACTGTTGGAAAAGAATTACATGAGCGACAGAATTAATCTCAACTTTAACAGGCAACTATTAATCAAGGTTATTCAGGAGGATATTGTCAGGAAGAAATCACATCGATCAAATTTGACTGTATTTTCCAAGGACGATGAGGGTAGTGCAGTTGATGTAGTCTACAAGTATTCCTGTACGGCTTCTAATAAGTTCTCATGTGGGAGACTGGTTAAGAAGCTAAGAACAAGGCATCCAGGACAATTTAGCAAACTGGATCCAAAATTGGTTTAGTGGCAGGAAGCAGACAATGATAGCTGAAGGTTACTTTTATGACTGGATGCCCGAGTCCAGCTGCATACTGCACAGTTGGGTGCTGGCACCTTGCTGCTTGAAGTGTAAACTGGCGACCTAGACAGGAATGTAGGGTATATGATTAGCAAGCTCACAGATGATATAAAAATTGGCAATGTGATAAAGTGATGAAGAAAGCCTGAGATCACAGGGCAATATAGATAGGCTGGTCAAATGGAATTTAATCCTGAAAAGTTAGAAGTGATGCATTTTGGGAGAACTAACAAAGCAAAGCAATAAGTGACACGTGGTAGAACCCTTGGAAGTAATGAGGATCAGATGGATCTTGGTGTACACATCCAAGGACTCTTGAAAACAGCAGTACACGAAAAGACAGGGGAGATAAAGATAAACAATTTCCACTGTTTGGGGATTCTAGAGCTAGAGGACATAGCATAAAAACTAGGACCAGACCATTCAGGATCATCTTTGATGATCTACCACATCAAAGAGCAGTAGCTGTTGGAACTCTCTTCCACAAGCAGCAGTGGACACTGGATAAATTGCTACTTTTAAATTGGAGATAGAGTATTTTCTTGTTAAGCAAGTCATTAAGGGATATGGGACAAAGAGAGGTTTGGCCACAGGTCAGCCAATGGTGGAACAATCTTGAGGGGCTGAACGGCCTACCTTGTTCCTATGCTCCTATGTTTGTTAGGATGACAGTTGGCACACCTGCTTTTATTATTGGCATTCAATACAAAAGTTGGGTGGTTATGATTGAGTTGTATGGAATGTTACTTCAGGTCACAGCTGATATACTGTGTGTAGTTCTCGTCACCTCATTATAGGAAGAATGTGACTGTACTAGAAGGGGTGCAAAGAAGATTCATCAGGAATGTCATCTGGGCAGGGGCATTTCAGCTATGAACAGACACTTGATAGGGTTTTGGTTGTTTTCCTTACAGCAGAGAAGGCCACAGGGGAAAACCTATTGAGACGTATCAAACCATGAGTGGTATATATAGGAAGAAAATTCTCTTTTAGCAAGGGGACCAATAACTAGGGGCATAAACTTTTAAGGTGACAAGAGGTTTAGAGGGGATTGAGAAAATAAGTTTTCACCTAAATGGTGGGGGGGGGTATCTGGAACACTCTGCTCAAAAGGTAGTAGAAGCAGGAACTCCCAAAGCATTCAAGTGGTACTTAGGCGAACACCTGAAATGCAAAAGCATACAAGGCATTGGGGCAAATGGTGGAAAATGGGACTACAGCAGATGAGCATGATGACTGGCACAGACACAATGGGCCAAAAGACCTCTTTCCATGCTGTAAAATTAAATGATGTCCAACTGTTATAAAAGCCTGATAAAAAGCTGGAGTTCCCTCTCACTATAGTCAATATTATAAATTGGAATGCATTTTATTTGCCATAAGTTTATTACTTGCAGAGCAGACAGAATCACACGTGGCCTTCTTCTGTGCTCCGACCATTTGGTTATTTCATGCTTAGCCCTCAGTTAGTCCCACTTTCTCCCTCTTCCATAGACCTACAAACACTGTCTTTTCAGATAAATTTTCAATGCAAGTTTGAAAGCTAAAATTGATACACAGTCTTAGGTAGTGCATTCTGGTACCAAAACATGTACTACTTAAAGATAGCAAGAACTGCAGATGTTGGAGTCACAGATAACACAGTGTGGAGCTGGAGGAACACAGCAGGCTAGGCAGCAGAGGAACAGGAAAGCTGATGTTTTGGGTCAGGACCCTTCATAAAAACAAGACCACCTAAAGATGTTGAGATAACAAGGTGTAGAGCTGGATGAACACAGCAGGCCAGGCAGCATCAGAGGAGCAGGAAAGCTGACGTTTCGG
>JAHRHZ010000162.1:189100-203854 GCA_024137785.1 Ginglymostoma cirratum
GCATCAGAGGAGCAGGAAGGCTCTGAAGAAGGGTCTAGGCCCGAAACGTCAGCCTTCCTGCTCCTCTGATGCTGCTTGGCCTGCTGTGTTCATCCAGCTCTACACCTTGTTACCTCTGAGGAATTTGTGTTTCTTTTAAAGTTGTGGAATGCCTTGCCTGCAGCAGTTGTAGACACGCCAACTTTAAGGGCATTTAAATGGTCGTTGGATAAACATATGGATGATAATGGAATAGTGTAGGTTAGGTGGGCTTCAGATTGGTTTCACAGGTCAGTGCAACATCGAGGGCCGAAGGGCCTGTACTGCGCTGTTATGTTCTATGTTGTTGTCAGTATGCTGCAGTGAATAACAGCATAAACTGGAGGAACGACATCTCATCTTCAGACTAGGCACTTTACAACCTTCTGAACTTAATATTGAATTCAACATCTTCAGATTGTGAACCACTCTCATGTTAATGCTGCTTTCTCTCCACTAATATTGGACAAATTAGTTTTCAGGGTAGAATCTAGCTTGGTAGATCATAGGCTGAATCTTTTTGCTAAGTCCAGGTTGCATCGAGTTTTTTGGAGGGTTTTTCATTGTAGAGTTTTGTGAGATTTCCCACCCTATCTTATTAAACTCAGGGCATTAATTCCCTTCCCTGATGCTTTGTTTTTATTTGTTCATAGTTTGTAAGTTCCTTTTTCAGGTTTTATGGTTTGCAGGGCTATATTCTTTACCTTCAGCTGAGAGAAAGGAGCCCTAGTTTAATAGCTGCAGCTTCAAAGATCTGCTGATTGGGAAAACAAATCAAAACAGTGACATCACTGGTGGTATATTGATTGGTTTGTGATTTTTGATAAGTGTATACTTTTTGGAAGAAGGGATTAACTGAGAAACAACAGGAACAAATGAAAGTTAGGTCCAGTATAGTAAAGGAATATAAGTAAGCAAAGTAGGATAAGGAAAATACATAAGCATAGGAAAGTAAGTTAGCAGTATTCTTAAATAATCACAATCTTTTTATTAGAAAAAAGAGTTACAAATGTGCTTTAAAAAAAGTCACAGCAGCAGAGCTCTCATCCGTGATATACTCCTCCTGTAACTATGTGGCAAATCATGGAAGCTTCAGTTGCCCTGGTGAAATTGTGTACAGAAGTGTGTCCAGCCGTAGCTATTGGTGATCCGCATTTTGGAGAATCTGTAATTCTGAGCAGGTTGTGGATAGCACGTTCAGTGAGGTGGTCACACTGCAGATGCAGATTGAACAGGCACTTGCAATATAAAGGCATGTTAGGCAATGGCCAAGTGCTGGAAACAAGGATTAGAATAATTACGTGTTTGTTTCTGACTGGTGCTGATGTGTCGGGCCAAAGGGACTTTTTGTTTTGTAGGGCTCAATGAGCCCCATTATGAACTTCTGAGAATGAGAGAATGGAGGTTTCAGAAGAAACACTAGGAAGGTTGCCTCCTGCAAACCCTACAAGTCCAGATGCTGTCAGTACAGTGTGGAGCTGGAGGAACACAGCAGATCAGGTAGCATTAGAGGAGCAGGAGAGTCGACATCTCGGGCCAAGACTCTTCATCCACCCTAAGCCCCGAAACTGACCCCTCCGTGTAAACCAAAGACCTAGCATGATGAGCACCTCACAACAACAGCTCCATAGCTGGTTGAGGGAGAAATAGTCCAGACAACTGGCATTGAGAGGACTGCTGGAGACCAGACACCTGTTCAACCTCAGGCTAACATCCTGTTGCGTTGGCAATCAGGGATTTCAACCAAATGCACAGGACATAGCAACAGTAGCAGCAGGTAGGCATATGGAATGCAATGGCCCTCATTACTCAGAAACTGCATAAGTGCAATGAATTCTGTGAACATCTGGCTGCCTCCATGAATAGTTTGGCGGGTGCCATGGCAAACTAGGCCCAGCACTCTTGGGCTACTCTAGAGGTTTGCATACCTGCGTTTTACCTCATTAATTCATCCACAGGATCAAATGTGTGACAAAGGGTGGCAGAGAGCCTTGACCCCAGTTCATGTGCTCCATCTTCACAAGGAGACGGAGTGATGCCTGGAGACATCCAGCCAGAGATGGAGCCTAACCCAGTCCCCTCTACACTTTCCTTTCAGAACATTGCTGGAAGTGGTCAGGTCTCTTTCTCCACCCTATCCGTGTACGACCTTTGAAAGTTCAAACCAAAGAGCTGAAGAATTGCAAAATCCTCAACATTTCCGGCCCTTCCTGTCACAAACACCCCAGGGCCACTCCACTAAACATCCAGGGCCAATGGGCTCAGTTCCAAGCTGGTTAACTCCACTCAAGCTGCAAGCCCAGGAATTATACTGCGGTGTAATGGGAAAGAGAGAAAGAAGAAAACTATTCAGGGCACCTTGCTGGCACAGGTGAACAGGACTTCTACATAATGGTTAATTTCTGCATAAATGTTCCTGACGTTAACTGACATGTTTGAGAGTCTCTGTGAGAGTCTCTCTCACACATCTTAGCACCATCTGGCATCACATCATCCTCACAGGTGAGGCTGTAGGGATGGAGGTATGCACTGCAAGTACTACACCATCTGCAAGCAGGGGAACAACCCATACATACATGGTAATGGGTTGTGATGACAGCTTTGTTTATCCTCCTTCAGCATCCATTATGTTTATTTCCCTCTGCGCAAAGGTGTAGCTGTCAGAGTTGTCCAGTAGTCGTTGTACCAGAGCCATTCAGCATATAGAAGGTTAATGCTTATGATGGCCTGGGAGTACTGTGTCCTTGTGTTCTATACATTGGATGGGTCTGTGACTTGTGTCTCCCCCTTAAAAAGTCCTCACAGTCATTCTTTGTTGTAGCTCCCTTCCTCACAGATCTGGTCAGGTATCCCACCAAGTATGGTCATGGCCATTTTCTTCACTATTGTATGCTTTCACTTTCCAGCATAATAGAAGGTGACAGTGAGCATACATCTGCCACAATGTTCCAGTGTCAGACTGAGCCCCCAAATATCTATATTTTCTTCCTAATGACCCATCTTATTAACAATATAAACTTCATACTACCCAACCTGTCTACATCCACCTACGCCTGCTTACGTTTCCCATACAACCCCTGACATATAAGATGTTCACATCAAGTGTGGTCATTCACTCTCCTCCTTTCCCTTGAAGCCATGGTGCTTCTGATGGTAGATGACATCCCCTCCCACATTACACCCTTTCCAACCATACTTTACTGTATTCCCCAATACAAATCCTGCTCCCCACTTTACAGTTTGTAATGTGCCCTTGCCCAGATCCTGCAGCCTCCAGTCCTGAAGACTAACCTGCTGAGGCTCAGTCCCATAGCAACAGTCACTATTATTCCCCCACCCACATATTTTCTGATGGATCCAAAGGACAGAGTTACCTCCTCATCCGATTTGACTAGAAGTTCTCTGACCCTTGACTAATGAATGTGTATCTCCTAAACCATGTTAGCCCTAACCCTGGATATACCACTAAGGTGCCAATAGAATGAGCCTGATCCATTCCCTGGACTGCAGAGGTACAGACCCCCAAGCAATATAATTCCGAGTCGCTTCCTGACCCTGGCCAGGATTGCCTGGATTGGTCTGGGAGGCTGCCCTTGACTTAGTGCTGATAACCTCTGACTGACCAATGCCTCCATGAATGTCAGTGGGAACTGCTCCCTTGAGACTATAACACAAGGCTGTCTGCTTGCTGCATGCACAGTGTTTTTGCCGTCACATGATGCAGGTTTGAGATTGACGCAGCAAACTGCTGTACTACAAGATGTGTGCCTAGACTGAGGACTGTTTAGTAGCAAGACACCTGCCTATTTCCGTGACTGCACTAATTAGCACTGCATGGTAAAGTAAGGCAGTGATGCTTTGAGCATGCAGATAAATGCTAAGTGAGTAAATGTTAAGACAGCAAGTGAGTGTCCCTAAGATGCAGCCTGGTCCAGGATGCAAGCTAGGTGCTGGTGCCTGTGTGCAAATTGCCCCTGCCACAGCCTTTCAGTGCTTGTTGCTGTTGTGCACTGCAAGGCACTTCTGTACTTTCAGAGAGCACTGCCTGTTAATTGTAGCCAGAATGGTTGCAGTGAGTTGGCAGATGGTGGATGCCAATGTCTGTGGAGGAGGAGTGTGCATGGCTGTTGCTGTTGAATGTTCCTGGATTGGAGGAAATTTTGTAGTGGAGTTTCCCAAGGGTGAAGTTTGGGACCCTTCCTTTTCCTAATATTTATTAATGAAAGGGCATAATTTCAAAAATTGAGGATGATCCTAACGTTTGAAGCATTGTGAACTGTAGGATAGTGTAGAACAGTGCTTTCCAAACGTTTTCTGGATGTGACCCTGTTTTAATACCTTAGAATTCATGTGATGCCATCATGAAAGTTTGGGGGATGGGTAGATGAGTTGTTCGGGTGTTGATTTCAGCTGTTGAGCAAAGGCTTTGTGACTGTCAGAAATCAGTCCAGACTCCCCGGCAGCCGTTGTTGCCTTAGAGCTTGCAATTCCAAACTCTTGTTCATGACCCACAGTTTGGGTCATGATGCAGAACTCCAAAAGGGTGTAGATGGGTTGGTGGAATGGATGGATAAGTTTAATTCAGAAATATGATATTATTCATTTCAGTATGAACCATGCAGAGAGAGATTATTAAAGGGTACAATTCTGAAGAGGGTGCAGGAGCTTTGGCATCTGAGTTGTTACAATCCCAGACCAGAACACCAATTTTTTGATTCCAGGTGAGATTACCATATTGCGTTAGGGACTAAAACCTTTTTTAAAAAAAGTCGACAAAGAATGATTTCTGGAGGGCTTGCTATGAGAATAAAGCCTCAGGCTTGAATAAAGCTTGAAGTTTCCACAATTTTGAAGAAACAACAATAGACTTTACTATACAAGTAAAAGAATAGTAATACAATGTGGAATAACAATTAGTATGCAGCTATTTCTAGCACCCAGAATCAACATGTGGTAAGTATGTATGATCTAATCATACATCCTACAGTGCATATCACATAGCAAATGCAATTAAGACTGATCAAGACTGGATTTCTGAACAAATCTTTCAGACATTTCTGATACAATGGTTAATGAAATCTTGTTAAACTTCATAGGGGCTTACAAATTCTTCACTTTTGGTGATGTGGCCTTTAAAATCTCTTTCTTGAGCCATTCTGTTATGAAGGGCCCATTCTAGTCAATCACACTCCTTTCTTGGGCCCATGCTTCTTTGGACTCTGAAAATGATACTCTATAATTATTCACAGGCACAGCTCCAACTTTTCACTGACGGCTAGCTTCAGACTAAAAACTGCATCTAGGTTTTCCCTGAATTCTCATTTTGCTCAGTTGCATTAGGCAAATACTGTTTGTGGCTTTTCAATCTCCTTTGTCACAGCTGCATTTGAATCATAACGCTGGCTCGCTTCTTCCAAGCCCCTCACGACAATCTCCCCACCCCATTAGTGTAGCCACTGACCTTCCCAATTTAATCATCCCTAGAACTTCTTCCTGAGTTCATTCTAAAAGCACAGAGCCATCTAACTGCTCTTGACTCTTCAGCAGCCTTCCTAAAAAAGAAACTGGCAGTCCTAACACGCAATTAACATGTCTCTGTCTTTTTTCTCCAGCTGTTTGTGTTCCCAGGACTGCTCTTCGGGGACAACCCACATTGTCCTGAGTGGCCTGTTTAAACTATTGTAACAAGCCCTGCCCCACGTGCAGGGCAACATTGAATGTTACTACCTACAAACTCTTGGATTCAGTATATATTTACTGAATGTTACATTTCACGAATATCTTTCTTCCCTGCCACAATTGGAATGGATGTCTTCACAAATGTACAAAAATCATTGCAGGTAAATCATTGGTTAAGGGACTGGTTAATAAAACACAGAGCATCCTCCTCTTTGTTAAAAGGGTCATAGAGTACAAATGGGGTCTGGATAAGTTACGTAGAGAATAAACGTTCCTATCAGTGGAAGGAGCAGTTGACACATCTGAGGAATTGGCAAAAAACGTTTATCACCGTAAGTGGTTGCAATGTAGAATGCACTGTCTGCAGTTTGTTGGAGGATTTAATTGTGGCATTCAAGAAAAAAAATGGATTATCATCTTCAAAGGAAGAATGCAGGGCTACAGAGAGAAAGCAAGAGAATGACGCTAAGTAAATTGCTACTGCGGAGAACTGACACAAACATGATAGGCTAATGCTCTCCATATGAGTATAACAATTCTGTGAACTGTATGTTAATAAACTAATAGTGAAATAATGTAATTGACCAAACTTTAGGGCTGTAATCCATGACAAAATTAATCAGCAATTGGTAAATTATGCATAAGTGAAAGTCAGCAGGGATTTGTTAATAGTGAATAGTGTTTAACTTTGTGGGAATGGAGAGGTTTAATGAATATTGTATGTGGAAAAATGTAGACTTCAGGAAGAGTTTCAAGATTTACCATGTATACATCTATTAGCAAAATTGAAACCTGTAGAATCAAGGTGCAGAATCTCCACAGTTATGAATTGGCTGAGAGGGGTGAAACGGAGAGTAATGGCGAATGGTGGTTTTACAGAATTTTTACAAAATACAATATGTGATGTGATGACTCTTAGAATTGGGATCACTTCAGTTTTGATTGTATATTAATGATTTATGTCTGGGTATGTAGGGTGTAATTTTTAATTGTGCAGATTGCACAACATACAAATGCAGAAAATGAAAGCAGGATAGTAAAAGGCGATAGGCAGTTAAACAAAATGGGCAGATACGTGACAAATGAAATTTCACTTTTTTGTAAGAAGAGTAAGGAATAATATAAGATCTTATTTTAAAGGGCTTACAGGAACAGTGACATCATTGAATGTACATGTGCAAGATTTTGAATGTGGCAGAAAGAGTTGCAGGTCTGATTGCAAGAAAAATACAATTTCCTATTGTGGAAAGAATGTCCTTGTACTTTTATTCAATGTGTGGAATTATATTTAATTACTTCTGCAAAATAGCAAAAATTTATTTCATATATTTCAGGTGATGTGACAACTCAAGTTTCTCTGCAGCCAGCACTGCGGTTTAATGGTGGGGGTCATATTAATCATTCAATTTTCTGGACAAATCTGTCTCCTAATGGTGGAGGAGAACCTGCAGGTGAGTTTGAACGATGTAATTTGATTTGGAATGTTTGTGTTCAAATCTACCAAATACAGCAAAAAGTGGGCAAAGAATTGGCAAATGGAGGTCAATACAGATAAGAGTAAGATGTTGCATTTTGGAAAATCCAACCAAAGTAGGGCTTATACAGTAAATGGTAAGGTCCTGAGGAGTGTTGTGGAACAGAGGGACCTAGCAGTACAAGTACATAGTTCGTTGCAAGTGGCGTTGCAGGTGGACAGGGCAGTGAAGAAGGCATTTAGCATGCTGGCCTTCATCGGCTGAAGCATTGAGTATAGGAGTTGGGATGTTATGTTACAGTTGTATAAGTCATTGTTGAGGCTGCACTTGGAGTTTTGGTCACCCTGTTATAGGAAAGACATAGTAAAACTGGAAAGTGTGCAAAGAAGATTTACAAGGATAGTAGGCCTGAGTTAAAGGGAGAGGTTGGCCAGGACAGGACTTTATTCCTTGAAACATAGGAGAATGAGGGGTGACCTTATTGAGGTGTATAAAATCATGAGGGCATAGTTAGGATGAATGCATATAGTCTTTTTCCTAGGGATGGGGAATTGAAAACTAGAGAGCACAGGTTTAAGGTGAGAGGGGAAAAAAAATTTAAGAAGGACCTGAGGACCAACTTCTTCCCGCAAAGAGTGGTGCATATATGTAATGGGCTGCCGGAGAAAGTGGTTGAGGCAGGTACAAAGCAACATTTAAAAAACATTAGGATAGGTACATGGATGGGAAGAGTTTTGACAAGGGATTCGAGTGTAATTGGTTAGTACCAAAAGGCTTGAATGGCCTACCTAGGCACAATACAACCTAAATCTAAACCTAAAAAATGTCTAGACCTCTGTTCAAGTCCTACCCGCTCCAGAGGTGTGTTATAACATCTCGGAATAGATTTGATTTTAAAAAACAACCTGCTCCTATTTCTTATTGTCTTATTTAGACTGGCAGTGACAGCAGCCTATTGTGAGAACAAGAGAGACATGACCTGCCATTTGCTGTACTTTGTGATGGTGAAATTAAATGGTTTGAGTAAAATGAATGGGAAAACTTGTTCAGAACCACAAAGATGAAGAAATACATTTTTGATGATTAATTTCTGTTGTATGCACAAGTAGTTCTAATAATCTCTGTGACTTGCTGTAAGGCAGCGGGTCAAAATGTATTTCTTGAGCCTACTTTTGTAATACCCCAAACATTCTAAATGTTCATGTTATTTAACAGGTGGGTGTGGTCTTGAAGCTGTTCAGTTAGAATATTTTAATATTGATTGAGTTGCTAAATGCATCCTAACTACAGTATATTTTGGTTTGTTTTATTTAGGAGAGTTAATGGAAACCATCAAACGGGACTTTGGTTCGTTTGAGAAGTTTAAGGAAAAAATGTCTGTAATCTCAGTAGGTGTTCAAGGCTCAGGATGGGGATGGCTGGGCTACAGTAAGAATTCAGGAAGGCTACAGCTTGCTACTGCTTCCAATCAGGACCCATTGCAAGGAACAACTGGTTAGCCATGTCATTTTGTTTTTATCTTCAATTTCCCCTTCTCATGGATTAACGTACGTGATCGAAATAGTAAATAGTTGTTCTGTATGCCGTAATCATTGATCATTTGCTTTGATTTAACTTTGCTGGTAAATGTTGACTGTGTTCAAATTTAGTGAGCACTCTCTAAATTTTGTTAGACACATTTCGGCTGCATCTTTATATCTTTATAAACCGTGCTCTTACCCGCCCCCCCCCCCCCAAAAAAACACATTTTTATATTTAAATTGATAGGATTCAGAACTTTTTAGAACTTTCAGATTTGGAGATGACAAGCCCAATATTGGTTGCATTAGTGATCAAACTATCAAAAAAGCACCCTAATGTGTCTTTCTGAAATGGTATCATATTTCAACGAACCCCATCAATTTTATATTGCATTGATGATATTTCTGTCTTCCTGATACAAGTCCCAACCAGTAACAGTTTGTTATCACTGACATTTATCATTTATCTTAGCTATTTTTTTCCTTTGAATGATGCTTGGTATTTCCATATTTCTGGTGATGGAAAATAATAGCCTATAATCAACCATGCCAATGAAAACGAAAATCAGTAGCACATAGCTTACAGTGGCTGTTGGCTCCAGTGCGCCTCTTCAATGGGAGTTAGCTATTCAAATCCTATTTCTCTTCATATTTTTCAAATATTTATGCAGTGATATTTGTGTTTCTGTAAATGGTTTGCATCTAAAATTTTGGAAAAGCTATTAATGACTTTATGCAGAGTTCCTTGAGTAGATTTACTGAAATCGTCCTTTCACACATTTCAGGTCTAATTCCCCTTCTTGGAATTGATGTGTGGGAGCATGCCTACTATCTGCAATACAAGAATGTGCGGGGTGACTATCTAAAAGCTATCTGGAATGTTATCAACTGGGAGAATGTGGGAGAGAGACTCAAAGCTGCCATGAAATGAGTAGTATTTAACAATATTTTTCAAATAACATCTGTTAAACATTTTGCAGCTTTCTGGACCATGTTTAAATAATTAAATATTTGAAAACATCCAGAAAGTATGATTTTGTATTGATTTTAAACCTGTCTAAACATGTTCCACATTTGTTGCTGGGATAAAATACTAGAACTTCTTTTCCGATGGTCAGCCGACATCTTCTTAGCATTAAATTGGACATGAGCCGGAGTTACGATTGGTGCTTTCCATGCCAACACAAAAGCACAGTAATCAGGAGCAGTACCAAGCACAGAAGTGCTTCTTTCCCATCTTGGCAGCACCAGAAGTCCACCTTCCCTGCCATCTTGGTACTGCAAGAGTGGAAGTGGTTTTGGGTCTTGTACGGGAATGGGGTGGTTATCATCAGGAATACTGAGACAGTTGTGTGAACTTTGACCAATGAGTATTCACTTTCACTGCTGATTTCATTGTGGGCTAATACACTGCTGGCCCAGTGTGAAGAAACTTTGTGAACTCAAAACCAATTGCATTGCTGTCCTGAACTGTCTGAAAGTTCAGTTCAGAGGAGCCTGCCAGAGCAGCTCTCCCTATAAGCAGTTGGTTGCTCTTTGCCAAATGATCAAGCGGCACAACTCCTCACACTCAGATTGCAGCTTTACAACACCTCCCTTCTTTCTGCAAACTTCACAGGAGGCCAGACACTGAATAATCATTTGGTTGCTGATAACCTAACTTCATACCAAGTATTTGTGTCCTTCATGTAGTTCTGGCCACTTAACTTTGTGCACATTGTCAACATGTGACACACTGGCACTTGAACAATAATTGTTAGGCTATCAAAACTATGCACAGCAAACTCATTGCTAAACCGCATAATTTACCCTGCCAGACTGCTAGGGAGGTTGAAACTACAATGGTAGGGGGATGGAAACCTAAATATGGAGACAGAGGGAGAAACAAGGATAGAAATGAAAAAACAAGTCAGTGTCTAGAAAGAAAACGGCAGGAAACAAATGAGACAGTAGTGGAAAATAAAGCTAAGGTGATGAACAAGGTTAGAAGGACTAGTCTGAAGGCATTGTGTCATAATGTATAGATGATTCACGTTCATTTAATTCATTGGCAGCCCTCGCAGACGAGGAGGACTCTCTTCCACTCTCAGCATGAGTCTTGGTTATACTTTCCTTTGAATGATGTTTGGTATTTCCATATTTCTGGTGATGGAAAATAATAGCCTATAATTAACCATGCCAATGAAAACGAAAGTCAGTAGCACATAGCTGTTGGTTCCAGTGTGCCTCTTCAATGGGAGTTAGCTATTCAAATCCTATTTCTCTTCATATTTTTCAAATATTTACACAGTGATATTTGTGTTTCTGTAAATGGTTTGCATCTAAAATTTTGGAAAAGCTATTAATGACTTTATGCAGAGTTCCTTGAGTAGATTTACTGAAATCGTCCTTTCACACATTTCAGTTCTACTTCTTGGCATTGATGTGTGGGAGGCTATACAGACCAATGCAGCTGCCGCAGGCTCTGTTACACTTGGGACAGAAGGTGGTTGCAGGCAGGGGTGGGTGGAGCATCAGCATGGCAGCATGCTCCTTTCACTGTTTTTATTTGGCTTCTGCTTTTTACCAACAGCAGGTTTTGAGGTGCCAGCACGGGCAACGTGACCTTGTGCTCTGGGGCTGCATGCATGCCCCGTGAGCCCCGGAACACCGTGAGCAGTGAGCCCTGGAGCAACACGTGGGCTGCGACTCTGGAGCAGCATGGGGAAGAAGCCTCACAGCAGCACATGGGGCACAGGCAGCGAATCCTGGATGGAGACCAGTGTGAGGGGACAATCCTTACATTAGAAATTACCTTAGAACACTGTAAATGTTATCCCCTTTAATATTTTCTTATTTTTAACTTACTTTCAACTCTGTAATTAAGCAACTACTTCTATTGTTGTGGTTGGTTGGTTTGCCAAGCTGGTTCGTTGTTCTGCAGTCATTTCATTACCCTGCTGGGTAACATCATCAGTGCAGCCTCCGATGAAGCACTGTTGTGTTTTCCCACCTGTTATTTAAACTCTGGTGTCTGTTGTGCTGGGTTTTCTCACTTCTGGATTTTCTTCAGTCTAGCTGTATGTGTTTGTTGATGGCCTTCTTAGTAGAGAACCAGGCCTCGAGGAATTCACGTGCTTGTCTCTGCTTGGCCTGTCCCAGGATGCTGGTGTTGTCCCAATCAATCAATCCCAATCAGTCTCCATGTGGATGGAGATGAGTGAGTATTGGTTGTGTCTTTTTGTTGCTCGTTGATGTTTATGTACTCTTCTGGCTAATTTTCTTCCTGTCTGTCTACTGTAATGTTTGTCGCAGTCTTTGCAGGGGATCTTGTATATTACGTTGGTCCTGTTCATAGTGAGTAACGGGAATTTGGTTCGGGTTAGCAGTTGGCGTGGGGTTGATGTGGGTTTCTGTGCTATTTTGATGCCCAGTGGTCGTAGGAGTCTTGAGGTTAGTTCACTTGTGTTCTTGATGTAAGGTAGCGTGATCATGTTGGGGGGTGCAGTATCTTCCTGGTGTCATTAGTCTTCTGACTCAGTTTTCGGGTATCCGTTGTCCATGAATACTTGGAGGAGGTACTCTTCTTTTTGGTGTAGTTCTTAATGCTGCAGTGTGTTGGTCTCTGTTTAAATAATGTTCTCACGCAACTTTGTTTGTGTGTGTTAGGGTGGTTGCTGTTGAAATTCAGTACTTGGTCAGTGTGTGTGGCTTTCCTGTGTTAGTAATTCCCCGTTGGTCCTGCGTTCCACCATGACATAAAGGAATGGAAGCTGTTTGTTCTTTTCCTCTTCCCTTATCATGCTACCATACATCAAGAACACATCTGAACTAACCACAAGACTCCTATGACCTCTGGGCATCAGAGTAGCACACAAACCCACATCAGCCCTGCGCCAACTGCTAACCCAAACCAAAGACCCATTACCCACTATGGACAGGACCAATGTAATATATAAGATCCCCTGCAAAGACTGTGACAAAAATTATATTGGACAGACAGGAAGAAAATGAGCCACAAGAGTACAACAAGCAATGAAAAGACACAACCAATACTCCTTCATCTCCATCCACATGGATAAGGAAAATCACTAGTTTGATTGGGACAACACCAGGATCCTGGGACAGGCCATGCAGAGACAACTTGGGAATTCCTAGAGGCCTGGTTCTCCAATGAGAAGGCCATTAACAAACACATAGAGCCAGACCGTATAAATACTCCACTGCGAAGGTAAACCAGAAGTGAGGTAACCCAGCTCAACGGTCACCAGAGTTTAAATAACAGGCAGGAAAACACAACAGCGCTTTGTCAGAGCCTGCACTGATGTTTCATTACCCTGCTGGGTAACATCGTCTGTGGAACAACGAACCAGCTCAATGAACCAACCACAACATCCACAACCTGAGCTACAAACCTACTCAAAAACCTTTAGAAACTACTTCTATTCCTTTGCTGTAGCAAAGAATTGTACCTAAGCTGTCACCACAAGAAGGCAGACATTGTAAAAGTTTTTCACTGTACTCCTACAATGGAGTACATGTGACAATAAAAGGATATTGTACTGTTTTGTATTGCTTGACCCCTTCCTGGATGCTCCCCCTCCACTTTGGACAGTCTTGGTAGTGATTCCAAAATGTCTGTGGGAATGCCACATTTCACCAGTAAGGCCTTGAGGGTGTCACTGAAGCACTTCCTCTGTCCATCTGGGGCTTGCCTGTCATTTTGAAGCAGGCTGTAGAGCACCTACTTGGGGAATCTCAGGTCAGTTGTGTGGACGATGTGCCCAGCCTATCATAGCCAATCAAGGGTGGTCAGTGCATTGATGCTGGGGATGTTGGCCTAGTCGAGGATGTTTGTGTTGGTGCATCTTTCTTCCCAGTGGGTTCACAGGATCCTGTGCAGGCAGCATTAGCGGTACTGCTCCAGTGTCCTAAAGTGTCTGCTGTAGACAGTCTATGTCTCAGAGCCGTATGGTAATGGAATTAACAACTCAAATAGCTATAAATAGTTATGATATAGTTGCAATAATGGAGGTTGCAAGGCTACCAAAGATGGGAACTGTATATCCATGGACATTCAATACTTAGGAAGGACAGACAAAATTGAAAATGAGATACGGGTAGTATTGTTAGTAAAGGATGAAATCAATGCAATAGTGAGGAAGGATATTGACTTGGAAAATCATGATGTGGAATCTGCATGGATGGACATAAACATAAAGGCAAAGAATACATCAGTGGGTGTTGTAAATAGGCCCCAAACAGTAGCAGAGATATAAGGGAAGACATTAAACAGGTCATTAGAGAGACATACAATACGGGTTAAACTGCATTTGTGTTTTTATGTATGGTTGGACAAGCTATCTTAGACTAGTACAGGGTCCATTGAAGAAGAAGAACCATTAAATTCATTAAGCTGGAGAGTAAAGAAGTTGAATCTAAAACTAGAGTACCGAGTCTAAATGCAAGGAACTACGAGGCTGTGAAGTGCGAGTCAGCAGTGATGAATTAAGGAACCTTTCTAAAAGAGTTGACTGTTAATAGACAATGGCTCATTTAAGGAACATTTGCATGGATTACAACAATTACTTATTCCTATATGGTGGATAAAATGTTGCTTACGAAAGAAATTAGAGGGGTATTAAATCCAAAGGACGCAAACACTTTCCAGAAAAAGCAGTGAGCCCGAGGACGGACTGACTGAAGGATTGTAGGTGTGAATTTCAAGCATTGTGAATGGTAATGTGAATCTTTGCAATTGTGAACAAAACTGCCTTTGATTCTAAATCCATTTCACATGAAGATTATTGATTCAAGTTTACAAAGACTCACATTCACAATGATACAAATTCATATTTAGATTATTTTTTCATATCCTGATTTATTCAGCTGTACGTTGTGACTCTCACTCATTAAGAAGATCACACAAAAATGGATTCGGATTCAGAAATCATGTTGATACACATTATTTCAAATTTTCAGATTCTCAATCACGATGCCGATGCACATCTGAGATTCAGATTCTGATTCAGTCTGAATCGTCGTCAGTCTGAATCGTCGTCAGTCTGAATCGTCGTCAGTCT
>JAHRHZ010000162.1:203864-232968 GCA_024137785.1 Ginglymostoma cirratum
AATCGTCGTCAGTCTGAATCGTCGTCAGTCTGAATCGTCGTCAGTCTTTACATTTAAAATGATTCACGCTAAATCAGGTTCACAGTCATAATTCTTCGAGTTTACTTTGACTCAGATTCAGTTTCAGATGGAGTCAGATTCACAAAGTGAGATTCACATTAATAATGTTTTAGACTCACATTAGGATTGATCCAAATTCACAGTTAAGGAATAATTAACAGAAAATAAAAGAAATTGGCCAGATCACCTAAATGGTTTTCATGATGCATTGTTTCACAGATACAGATGTGGTCAACTTGGTTTCTTTTCTTGAGCCACCGATCAAGGTTACCTTTTCATTTCACTCCAGTAAAGGTAGTAATACTTCGAACTCAGCTTTCTGCTTGCCAGGGAGCTTCCAAATCTTCATACTGTTATCAGCAATCAAACTCTTCTCCCAGTAGTTCAAAAAACACCCTCTAACACTCATTCCTCCCTGATAGACAAGCTGTCTTTTAGAGTCATACAGCAGGGAAACAGACCCTTCAGTCCAACCAGACCATGACAACTATAATCCCAAAATAAACTAGTCCCACCTATCTGCGCTTGGCCTATATCTCTTCAAGCATTTCTTATTCATATACTTATCCACATCCACCATTTCCTCTGTAAGTTCATTTCACACACGAATCCCTCTCTGTGTAAAAAGTTAAAATTTTTAAAAATCTTTTAAAAATTTTTCTCCTCTCATCTTAAAAATATGCCCCTAGTCTTTAAATCCCCCACCCTACGGAAAAGACATCTGTCATTCACCTTAGAGATAAAAGGTACTGCAGATGCTGGAGAATCCGAGATAACCGTTGTGGCTTCCTCTACATTGGGGAAACCAAGTGGAGGCTTGGGGACCGCTTTGCAGAACACCTGCGCTCAGTTCGCAATAAACAACTGCACCTCCCAGTCGTGAACCATTTCAACTCCCCCTCCCATTCCTCAGATGACATGTCCATCCTGGGCCTCCTGCAATGCCACAGTGATGCCACCCAAAGGCTGCAGGAACAGCAAATCATATTCAGCCTGGGAACCCTGCAGCCCAATGGCATCAATGTGGATTTCACAAGCTTCAAAATCTCCCCTCCCCCAACCGCATCCCAAAACCAGCCCAGCTCATCTCCACCTCCCTAACCTGTTTTTCCTCTCACCTATCCCCTCCTCCCACCTCAAGCCACACCCCCATCTCCTATCTACTAACATCATCCCGCCCCCTTGACCTGTCCGTCCTCCCTGGACTGACCTATCTCCTCCCTACCCCGCTACCTACACTCACCTTTACTGGCTCCATCCCCGCCTCTTCGACTTGTCTGCCTCCTCTCCACCTATCCGCTCCTCTATCCATCCTCTATCCACCTCCCCCTCTCTCCCTATTTATTTCAGAACCCTCTTCCCCTCCCCCATTTCTGATGAAGGGTTTAGGCCCGAAACGGCAAGTTTTCCTGCTCCTATGGTCTGTCATTCACCTTATCTATGCCCCTCGTGATTTTATAAACCTCTATAAGGTCATCCGTCAACCTCCTATGCTCCAGTTAAAGGAGTATCAACCTATCTAGCCTACTTTTATAAGTCAAACCCTCCATTCCCAGCAACATCCTGGTAAATCTTTTCAGAACCCGCTCCACCTTAATAATATCGTTCCTATAAATAGGGTGACCAGAAATGGCCACAGTACTCCAGAAGAGGCCTCACCAACATCCTGAACAACCTCAACATTCTGTCCCAATGCTTATACTCAGAGGTCTGAGTAATGAAGCCAAGCGTGCTAAATGTCTTCTTAACCACCCTGCCTACAAGTGATGCAAACTTCAAAGAATTATGTACCTGAGCCTCTAGGTCTCTCTGTTCTATAAAACTGTCCAAAGAATCTACTTTTCGTAAGTCCTGTTCTGTTTTATCAAAATGCAATACCGTACATTTATCCAAATTAAACTCCCATGTGCCACTCCTTAGCCTGTTTGATCAAGATCTCTGTAATCTTAGAAAACCTTCTTCAATGTCCACTTTAACACTAATTTTGGTGTCATTTCATAAACTTGCTAGCCACATCTCCTATATTCTTTTCTAAATCATTCATATTAATAATAAACAAAAGCAGACCCAGCACCAATCCCTGTAGAACACTACTGGTAACAGGCCTTCAGTCTGAAAAACAATCCTCTCCATCTCCTGCCATTAAGCCAGTTTTGTATCTAATTTGCAAGCTTACCATGAATCCCATGTGATCTAACTTTATTAATTAGTCTACTATGCGGAACCTTGTCAAAAACTTTAGTAAAGTCAAAGTAAACAATGTTCACTGCTCTGCCCTCATCAATCTTCTTAGTTACTTCCTCAAAAAACTGAATCAAGTTTGTAAGACACAAATTCCCTCGCATAAAACCATGCTGACTATCTCTAATCATTCCTTACTTCTCCAAATGCATGTAAATCCTATCTTTCAGAATCATCTCCAACTGTGTACCCACCACTGAAGTCAGACTCATGGATATATAGTTCCCAGGTTTCTCTTTATATCCCTTCTTAAACAAAGGTACAACATTAGCTCCAGTCATCCAGCACCTCACCCGTAGTTATAGATTATACAAATATTTCTGCAAGGGATCCTTCTGAAACAAAGACGCTGAACTCTCATTATCACACTTATGAAAGCCTCGCACTTATCAGACATCCCTTTACCTGCAAACAGTTTACTGCAATCAACTTGAAAGTTCTTGCTGCATACCATTAAAATTTCTGAAGTAGGGTCTAGGCCCGAAATGTCAGCCTTCCTGCTCCTCTGATGCTGCTTGGCCTGCTGTGTTCATCCAGCTCTACACCTTGTTATCTCTACCATTAAAATTTGCCTTGTTTCAATTAAAAACTTTAACTTTTATGGAAGGCTTATCCTTTTCCATAAATATTTTAAAACTAACAGAATTATGATCACTCAACCCAAAGTGTTCCCCTACTACCAATTCACTCACTTGCCCTGCCTTATTACTGAATCACATTAAGCCTAAAAAGACGCAGCTTTCAATGGCAATATAAGCTACCTTCCATACCCAAAGAATTAATATTAAGCATGTAAACATTTTAGAAAAATTAAACATATAAATCTTAAATAAAATTAACCACATGCTGAACAAAAATGATTCTTTCTCAAGTAATCCAGCAGACAGCTTTCAATCCTCTCTTTAAAAATAACTCAGTCTAGAGCCATCCACATGTAGGCCTCTCCAAAAGCTCCATAAACACAACATCTGCCATTTGCTTAAATATAGGGTCTCTCCCAAATTTGCCAGAACTAATTCCCAGGTACTGACGTGGGAAGTTCTGCTCTCTGTTTAAACACAGTGCTGATCCTGGGTTGTTGTGTCTACAGGAAACCTAGTGATAATGAATCAGCCTGAAATTAACCTCCATGCCTGGCCTCATAAACAAACAAAAGGGTTCCTGTAGACGTAACGACCCTAGGAACAGCATTGCATTTAACCAGATAGCAGAAGTTCCCAGGCCGGTAACTGGGAATTAATTTAGTTTGGTTTGTTCTTTTCCTTTTATTGCAAACTGTTTCCTAAAATCCAAAAAGTCATGTTCAGTCCACAATTCCAAGTTCACAACTCCAAACTAAAATTGAAAGAAGAATAAAAGCAAAAATAATGAAATATCAATGAGGATTCTAACATAGTCAGAAAAACAACGTTGAAACAGGAAATCAAAACTTTCAGCAATCCTCTCCAAAATGTTGGCACATTCTTAAAACAACAGCAGATCTGAAGAAAATGAACAACTCAGCAGGAAAGAAACTTTGGAGAGAACATCAAACCATCTGCAAACGTCTGCAAAATGCTGGCATGTTCTTAACGCCTATAGCTGATGTCAAGAAAATGAATAACTCAGTCAGAAAAGCAAATAAACAGATATATAGGGAGTGAGGTGGTGTTAGAGGTGGATAAATACTTAGATCTAGATGAGTTGTATCCCAGGCTGTTGTGGAAAATGAGAAAGGAAATCACAAGTGCCCTGACCCAAACCTTTATTTCCTCTCTAGCTGCAGGGGGTTGTCAGAGGATTAGAGGAGTTAATATGGTTACACTTTTCAAGAAGTGTTCTAGAGATAAACCAAGGAATTATAGATGAGTGAGTTTCAAATCAGTGATAGAGAGTCGGTTGAAGAAACTTCTGAAGGAGTGAATTAATCCTATTTAGACAAGCAAGATTCAATTCAATCATTGCTTTGTCAATGGAAGGTTATGTCTAACAAATCTGGTTGAACTTTTCGGGAGGTAACCAAGTATGTAGATGACAGTAGTGTCGTTGATGTGATTTCTAAAGTTTTCAGCAAGGCTTTGACAAGGTCCCATATGACAGACTAATAAAGACGGTAAAAGCAGATGGAATCGAGGGTAACTTAGCAACTTGGATCCCCCAAAACTGGTTTAACGATAGGAGACACAGGGCAGTCGTAGAAGGCTGTTTGTGTGACTTGATGCTGGTGTCCAGTGGTGTACCACAGGGATCAGTGATGATATAAATGATATAGATAAGAAAGTGTGGGGTAGGAGGTAATGATAAGTAAGTTTTCAGATGACATATAGATTGGCTGGGTGGTTGACAGTTAAGAAGAATGTCTTAGGTTACAGGAATACATAAACAGATTCGTCGTAATGGGAAGGTCAGTGGCAGTAGGAACTTAAACCTGGTAAGTGTGAGAAGATGCACTTTGAGAAAAGTAACAAGTCAAGGGAGTACTCAGTGCACAGGTGGACACTAGGAAACTCACAGGAACAGTGGAACCTTGGGGTGCTTGTTCACAAATCCTTGAAGGTGACAAGATACGTTAATAAAGTAGTTAAGAAGGCATACAGGACCTTGGTTACATTGTTCAAGGCATAGACTATAAGAGCAGGGAGGTCATGTTGGAGCTGTATAAAACTTTGGTTAGGTCACAGCTGAAGCACTGTGTGTAGTTCTGGTCACTACACTATAGGACAGACGTGACTGCACTGGAGTGGGTGCAGAGGAGATTCACCAGAACATTGCCTGGGATGGAGTGCTTTATCTATAAAGAGAGGTTGGGTAAGCATGTTTTGTTTTGGAGCAGAGTAGATTGATGTGGGCCTGATAGAGGTGCACAGGATTATGAAGAGCATGGACACAATGGATAGAAAATAGCTGTTCCTCTTAGTTGAAAGGTTAATTAGAAGAGGGCACACTTTTAAGATGAAAGGAAGGAGGTTAAGAGGGCTTGGTTATTTCACCCAGAGGGTGGAAGTACTACCTGGGAGGGTAGTAGAAGCAGGTAACCTCACAACGTTTAGGAAGTACTTGGATAAGCAGTTGAAATGTCATAATATCAGTATTCTATGGTGCTGTGAAGTGGGGCTAGTATAGATATAGCACAGTTTTTGGCAGTATAGACACGATTGGTCAAAGGGCCTCTCCTGTACTGTATGACCGTATGATTCTTCGGTTGGCCCTAGTGACCATGTGTGCAGGTAATGTGTCCAACTGTTAAACTTTTTTTTGGAGCTTTAATTGTGGATGAATTCACAGTGAGGCATCCGTTATGCTGAGCATGTCATGGATAGCATGTTCAGTGAGGTGAATGCTGCAGATGAACGGTGAATGCTGCAGATGAACACTGAACAGGCAGAAAGGGCATGGGTGACCACCAGGCAGAGTAGAGGATGGGAGGTCATGCAGGAGTCCCCTGTAGCTGTCCATCTATCTTACAGATCTTATGTGTACTGTTGGGAAGATAACAGTATAGGGGAAAGCAGTGGGAGCCAAATACATGGCATGATGTGTGGGTCAGCTGCATAGGACAGGAGGAAGAAAAACATCAGGGCTATAGTCGTAGGGGATTCAGTTGTAAGGGCAACATATGGGCCTTTCTGCAGCTGCAAAATGGACTCCAGGATGATACGTTACTTTGTGGTGTCACGATCAGGGATGTTACTGAATGGCTGCAGGGCATTCTGAAGTAGGGGGTGGTGGTGGTGTTGGGGCAGGGGGTGGATTACATATGATTTGGCCAGAGTGGAATAGGCTTTAAGGTACATCTGTGTCACAGCAGTGGGATGCTTTCAAAAAGAAAATACGGAATGTACAAGCCTCTATGTTCCATAGAGGCTGGGAACAACAAATCCAGTGTACCCTGGGTATCACGGGATATACAGGATAGGATAAAGAGGAAAAGAGAGGCTTATTTAAGGTTCTTGCCAAGATTTGAAGCTTGGGTTGTGGGTGAGGTTATTGACTTGCTCACCGAGCTGGCTGGTTGTAGTTCAGACGTTTCTGTTACCATGCTAGGTAACATCATCATTGCGGCCTCCGATGAAGTGATGTAGTTCTACTCCACTTAGTATTTATATGATCTGGTCTGTTGAGGTGTTTTGTGTCATTTCCAGATGACACCTCAACAGACCGGATCATATAATTACTAAGCGGAGTAGAACGACATCGCTTCATTGGAGGCCGCTCTGATGATGTTACCTAGCATGGTGACAAAAACGTCTGAACTACAACTAGCCAGCTCGGCAAGCAAGTCAACAACCTCAGGGAGGCTAATTGCAGATACAGAGGCCTCAGAATAAGCAGAAGTCCCAGAGGAGTATAGCATGTCCAAGAGGGACTTAAAAAGGAAACGAGGAAAGCAAAAAGGGGGCATTAAAGGATAAAAACAGGTAAAGTCCTAAGTCATTTTCACAGAATCCCTACAGCGCAGAAAAAGGCCACTTGGCCTGTCAAGTCTGTATTGATCCTCCAAAGAGCATCTGACTGGACCCACCCCTTACCCTATTCCCATAACCTGGATTTACAATGGCTAATCCACCTAGCCTCCACATCACTGGACACTACGGCCAATTTAGAATGGCCAATCCACCTAACCTGCACATCTTTGGACTGTGGGAGAAAACCAGAGCACCCTGTGGAAACAGTCATGGAGAGAACTCCACACGGACATTTGCCCAAGGCTGGAATCAAACCTGGGTGGCTAGCATTGTGAAGCAGTACTGAGCCACTGTGCTCTCCCGTATTTTACAAATACATTAAGGGTAAAAGGATAACTATGGAAAGACTAGGACCCATTACGAAACACAGTGTTAATTCATAAGTGGAGCTGAAAGATATAGGTAGGCTTCTATATGAATATTTGTGTCATTGTTCACCAGTGAGAGGGATAATGTGGGTACAGAAATCAGAGAGAAGGACTTTAATATAGTTAAAGAAATTAGCATAGACAGACTGGTCTGGTAGGTTTAAAAGTGGATAAATCACCAGGTCCACTAGGCCCTTCCACTAGTTTCAGTCAGTCTAACCTTTGTGATGGGAAAACTATTGAAAGAAATTCCGCGAGACAGAATCAATCTGCACTTGATGAGGCAATGATAATCAAGAACAGTCAACATAGTTTTGTCAAGAAGTCATTGCTGACCAACATGATTGAATTTTTTGAAGAGGTGAACCATGTGGGTAAATGAAAGGAATGCATTTGACGTAGTCTCCTTGGACTTCAGTAAGGCTTTTGATAAGGTATCACATGGGAAAATGATAGTGAAGTTAGGAGCCAACAGGATCCAAGGAAATTTGGTTAACTAGATCCAGAATTAGCTGAGTGGCACGAAGCAAATGGTAATTGTTGAGGGATGTTTTTGTGACTGGAAGCTTGTGTCCAGTTGTGTCCGGCAAGGAACGGCATTGGTGTCTTTGCTGTTTGTCGTATATAGAAATGATTTAGACTTGAATGTAAGAGAGCTAATCAGTAAGTTCATAAATGATACAAAAATTGGTGAGGGGGTAATTAGTGAGGAGGATAGCCTTAGATTACAGCAGATGGATTGGCCAGATGGGCTGATCAGTGGCAGATGGAATTCAATCTCAATAAGTGTGAGAGGATGCACTTCGGTAAGACAAACAAGGCAAAGGAATAAATCATGACCAGTATGACCCTAGGAAGTCACAGGGATCAGAAGGACTTTGGTATGCAAGACCACTTAATATAATGGAACAGATAGCTTAAATGGTTAAGACAGCATATGGGATACTTGCCTTTATTAGCTAAGTCACATAAAGTTTAAGAGCAGGAACTTCATACAATGTTGGTTAGGCCACAGCTAGTGTACTGCGTACAGTTCTCAGCAAGCTACCATGCACATTGTCTAACCTGAGGCCATCATGGAAAGATAAATCTGGTGACAAATGGCTTCTATGTGAGTCTGCGGTGAGATTAAACTGTTGTAATTATTTTCTAAGTCCAATTTATTCACCCAGAGGGTAGTGAGAATCTGGAAATCACTGTGTGCAGAGGTGGTAGAGGTAGAAACTCTCATAATATGTAATAAGTATTTAGATGTGCGCTGCAATGCCAAGACATACAAGACTATGGGCCAATGCTGGAAAATGGGACTTGTATAGTTGGGTGCTTGTTTTTCAGCAGTGCAGACTCACTGGACTGAATGCACTTTCTGCACTGTAGACCTCTCTGACAGAAGAAGTGAACGTGGGAATGAAGAAATGGCAGAGATGTTGAACAAATATTTTGTGCCTGTTTCACAGTTGAAGACACAAATAACATTCCAAAACTGAAAAGTAAAAACTAAAGACCCCCACCATGTCATATGTCCTTGAGTTCTGAGAGAAATAGCTAGGGTACAACGTGGCAAATGTGCTCAATTTTTAATGCACACATTAGTGATTATCCAAGAACATTTCCCCTTTGCAGTAATAAACTGCACTTAGAAATTAATTACAACAGCAGTTTAATCTCACCACAGAAAATCCCACATGGAAGCCAGTTATCACCAGGTTTATCTTTGCATGATGCCCTCAGGTTGCACATGCTGCATGGTATCTTGCCTTGCTCATTCTCACTGGACATTGCTGTATGGCTGTGCTAGGTGTAGGTGTCTTGTGCTCTGTCAGTGTCTTGCTATCTATATGGTGTGTTGGTGAAAGGAGCAGCTATGGCAACGAATCATTATTAAGTGTCACTTCACTATAATGAGGTGTTTTTTGTTGAGGAGGCCTAGGTCGCCTGGCTAAACGAATAATATTCCATTGGGCGTAGGGGAAGTTTGTGTTAAATGACAGCAATGGATCAACAATGTTGCAGGAACAGCAAATCATATTCAGCCTGGGAACCCTACAGCCCAATGGCATCAATGTGGATTTCACAAGCTTCAAAATCTCCCCTCCCCCAACCGCATCCCAAAACCAGCCCAGCTCATCTCCACCTCCCTAACCTGTTTTTCCTCTCACCCCAAGCCACACCCCCATCTCCTATCTACTAACATCATCCCGCCCCCTTGACCTGTCCGTCCTCCCTGGACTGACCTATCTCCTCCCTACCCCCCTACCTACACTCACCTTTACTGGCTCCATCCCCGCCTCTTCGACTTGTCTGCCTCCTCTCCACCTATCCTCTCCTCTATCCATCCTCTATCCGCCTCCCCCTCTCTCCCTATTTATTTCAGAACCCTCTTCCCCTCCCGCATTTCTGATGAAGGGTTTAGGCCCGAAACATCAAGTTTTCCTGCTCCTATGATGCTGCTTGACCTGCTGTGTTCATCCAGCCCCATGCTTGTTATCTCGGATCAACAATGTTTGACAGGTTTTGTTGTGCCTAGAAGATAATTTTTGGAGGGGTTCCACATGGACAAGATTCTGTATTCAACATATCAATGGCCCAGTTTGCTGGGCTGAGCAGTTGCAGATGGAATTCATGCAGGCCAGACAAGTGCACGGTGATGCATTATGAGAGGCTGGTCCAAACAGCCAAATATACCCTTAACTAAAGGGAGAAAATGAAAAATGTGGAGAAACTGATGAACTTTCAAGCACAAACCTTAAAGCTAACAGGACAGGCAGATCAGGAGGCATAAGCCAGACATACATAAGACTTTGCTTTTTTAGACAAGTTGGGGTTATTTTCCTTGGAAGCATAGGAGGCTGAGGGAAGATTTGACTGTGGTGTACTTAGTTTTTTGGGGCCTGGAAGACTATATGCAAAGGACTTATTTCTCTCAGCAGATTGGTCAGTAGCCAGGGAGCACAGAAACATTAAACAATTGGTTTAAGGTTTCAGCAAGGTTTGTAGCTTGGGTTGTGGGTGAGGTTGTTGACTTGCTCGCCAAGCTGGCTTGTTTTCATTCAGACATTTTATCACCATGCTAGATAACATCATCAGTGAGTCCTCCAATGAAGCGATGTTGTTCTACTCCGCTTGGAATTTATACTGTCCAGTCTGTTATGGTGAGTTGTGTCATTTCTGGTTTTGTTCTGTATGGGTTTGTATATGGGGTCCAATTCTATATGTTTGTTGATTGCATTACAGACTGAGAAGCATGCCTCTAGGAATTCCTGTGGATGTCTGTGTTTGGCTTCGGTTACTATGTTTACATTGTCTCAGTTAAACATGGATGATGCCTTCATCATCCAAGTGTACTGATATTAAGGAAAGTTTGTCATTGTCATTTTGCTGCTAGCTGATGTTTGTGTGTTCTGATGGCTAGTTTCCTTCCTGTCTGTCCAATGTAATGCTGTGGCTGTTGTTGCATGGTGTTTGTAGACTATGTTACTTCTGCATGTTACGGGAATGGGGTCTTTAATCCTTGTGAGTGTTTGTCATAGAGTGGCTGTGGGCTTGTGTCCTGCCATGATTACTAGTGGTCGTAGGAGTCTTGTTGTCAGTTCTGCTTTGTTCTTGATTTAGGGCAGTGGGGCCAGTGTGTTAGGGCGTACTGTGTCCTCTTGTTGTTGTCTATTTAGTAAGCACCTGCGGATGAAGTTGTGGGGATATCCGTTCATAGCGAAGATTTTGTATAGGTGCTCTTCCTCCTTCTTGCATAGTTCTGGCCTGTTGTAGTGAGTGGTGGCCTATTTAAATAGTGTCCTAACACAGCTTTGTTTGTGGGTGTTAGGGTGGTTGCTGTGGAAGTTGAGGATTTGGTCAGTGTGGGTTGCTTTCCTTTATTACTGAGGTTTGGAACTCCCCGTTGGTTATATGTTCAACTCTGACATCCAGAACCGGAAGCTGATTGTTGTTTTCTTCTTCTCTCATGAACTTAATTCCAGTGAATACGTTGTTGATAAGGAGTTGGGTCTCTTCTAGTTTGGTGCATTCAATGATGACAAATGTGTCATCCATATACTGGATCCACAGTTTAGGTTGAATGAGGAGGAGGGTAGCGTGTTCTAGTCTTTGCATGACTGCCTCTACAATGAGCCCTCAGATGGGTGACCCCATGGATGTGCCACTGATCTGTTTGTATACTTGACCATTACAGACGAAGTGTGTGGTGAGGCACAATTCTAGTAGTTTGAGTATGTTGTCATTGCTGATAGAGCTACTAGTTTGCATTCCTGCTTCCTCTAATAATGTGGCCAGTGTTTCTTTGGATAGTGGGATGTCAGTTGACGTAAATAATGCTGTGACGTCAAAGGATACCATACTCTCATCGTCGCTGATTTTTATGTTCTCGAGGGTATTGAGCAATTCTTGGGTTGAGTGGGTGGAATGGGATGATCCGTTGACTAGGTGTTTCAGTCTCTGTTGTAGGTCCTTGACCGCTTTGTGTGAAGCTGTGCCCGGTAGGGAGACAATGGGTCTGAGGAGGATGTCTAATTTGTGTACTTTAAGAAGTCCATAGAAGTGGGTGGTGTTCATGCCTTCTGGTTTCATTCTCATGTAGTCTGTCTTGGTTGTCTGTCCTACATCCTTTAGTCTCTTCAGTGTCTGGGTGATCCTATTACTTAGCTGCAGTGTTGGATCTATCGGCACCTGCTGTTAAGTGTATCTGCGAGCAGTGCTTGTGCTTTCTCAACGTAGTCCAGTTTGTTCATAATGACGGTCATGCACCCTTTGTCCGCTGGTACGATTTAATGTTTTTGTCTTTCTTGAGTTTTTCTAGTGTCTTTTTTCCTCTGATGTGTTCAGGGTGTCCCATTCATTCTTTCGGCTTAGCGTGGGGATTATAGTTTGTTGGATGGCTTGTTGTGTTTCATCCGTGAGTCTGTTGTCTTTTAAGAATGTAGCTTCTAGGGCGGCCAATTTCTGAAGAGTCCCGACCCAAAACGTCAGCTTTCCTGCTCCTCTGATGCTGCCTGCCCTGTTGTGTTCTTCCAGCTCCACGCTATGCTGGAGTATGAGATAGCATTGGCAGTTCTTACTATCTCTCGGCCATGAAGTCTGTTCTGTTTGCATCTTTGTGGTTATAGTTTAGTCCGTGTGATAGGACAGCTTTCTCAGTTTCTGAGAGTTGTCTGCTGGATAGGTTTCTTATCCATGTGTCCGGTTTGTGGTTGTCCTTGTCTTTGTGGTGGGTCAGTTTGGTAGGTTTCTCCTGTAACTTGTGTCTCTTCTTAGTTTTAGTCCTGTGTTGTTTGATGGTGATGGCCTGTTCTAGGGTTGTAATCCATTGCTGGTCTGTAGTGTTCAGGTACCATGATTTTTGGCGCAAAATTTCCCATTCTTACTTGTAGAGTCAGTTATGGGCATCGTTAACCATTACTCGTAGCATTCTGCGTCCGTTCTGTTCAGCTATTTTGTATGCCTGTGGGTTGTTGAGTAGAGGTTTGTACGTCACACTGCGGGGCAGTACCTGGTTCCTGAGGCATTCGCAGAGGAAGTGAAGTTGTTCGCGGGTAGCACTCAGTCGGCTGGTGAAGGTTTCCCACTGTCAGGCAATTTTTAGAGGTGTTGTGCCCGTAGGTATTTTAAGGTTTTAGTAAAGATTTGTCGCTCAGGTTGTGGGCGAGGTTGTTGACTTGCTCGCCAGGCTGGCATGTTTCCATTCAGATGTTTCGTCACCATGCTAGGTAACATTATCAGTGAGGCCTCTGATGAAGCAATATTGTTCCACTCTGCTTGGAATTTATACTCTGTCTGTTATGGGGAGTTGTGTCACTTCCGGTTTTGTTCTGTACAAGTTTGTATATGGGGTCCAATTCTGTTTGTTGATTGCATTCCTGCAAAAATGCGATCCCCTACTCCCAATTCCTCCACCTCCACTGCGTCTACTCCCAAGATGGGGCATTCCACTCCCGCACATCCCAGAAATCCTCCTATTTCAAAGGCCATAACTTCCCCCTCTACTGATTGAAAATACCCTCAAACACATCTCTTGTATTTCCTGCACCTCTGCCTTACATCGCCTCCTCCCAACAAAATAGACAGAATCCCCCTTGTTCTCATATATCACCCCACCAACGTCCGCACCCAACGTATTATTCTCTGCCACTTCTGCCACCTACAATCCAACCCCACAACCAAAGATATATTTCCATCCTCAACCCGATCTGCCTTTCATAGGGACTACGCTCTCTGCGATTCCCTGGTCCACTCCACACTCCCAACTAACCCCCGCACCTTTCCCTGCAACCACAGAAAGTGTTACACCAGCCCATACATCTCCCTCCTCACCTCCATTCAAGGCACAAAATAAACCTTCCACATCAGACGGGTTCACCTACACATCTGTCAACTTGGTCTACTGCATCTGCTGCTCCCGATGTGGCCTCCTCTACATCAGTGACACCAGAGATTCGGAGACTGTTCTGTAAAAGCATCTGCGCTCTGTACGTGACAAATGACAACATCTTCCTGTTGCAAACCGTTTTAACTCTCCTTCCCTGGACATGTCCATCCTGGGCTTCCTCCAGTGTCACAAATGACGCCACCTGCAAAAACTAGACGAGCAGCACCTCATATTCTGCCTCAGGACCCTACAGCCTGATAGCCCAAACATGGAATTCACTAGCTTTAAAATCTCCCCAACCCCAGCCTCAGCCCAAGCCCAAGCCCAAGCCCCCATCTCATCCCCACCTCCTTGACCTGACACAACCTGTCCATCTTCTCTCCCACCTATCCACACCTCCCACCTCACTGGCAGATCCCCTGCACTCACTCATCACATCCGACCACCTTCTCCAGCCCCAGCCCTCCTCTATTTCCGAGCTTCCTTCCCCCTCCCCATTTCTGAAGGGTCCCAACCCAAAACATCAACTTTCCTGTTGTTTCCTCTAATGCTGCCTGGCCTGCTGTGTTCCTCCAGCTCCTTTATCTCCGACTCCAGCATCTGCAGTTCTTGCTATCTCTTTGTTGATGAAGTTCCAGTTTGAGTACCAGGCTTCCAAGAATTCTCATGTGTGTCATTGCTTGGCTTGTCCATGGACGATGATGCTGTCCCAGTCAAACTGGTGTCCCTCTTTGTCCATGCATAAAGAAATGAGTGGTAGCTAGTTGCTGTTCATGATTCCTGATCCAGTCTTTCCAAATATGTCAGTCCTGCCAGCCCAGGGAATCAGTCTGGCGAACCTTCACTGGATCACCTCAACAGTGAGAATGTCCTTCCTCGGAGTAGGAGACCAAGAGTGCACACAATACTCAAGGTGTGGCCTCACACTATATATTTGCTGGAATTTAGAAGAATGAGAGGGATCTTATGGAAACAAAATCCTAACAGGACTGGACAGGCTCGATGCAGGAATAATGTTATCTATGTTGGGGAAGTCCAGAACGACAGGGGGGTCAGGACAATTCAGGACTGAGATGAGGAGGAAGTTTCTTCACTAAGAGTTGTGAAGCTGTGGAATTCCTTCCCCCAGGAAGCTGCTGAGGCCAGTTCATTAGATGTATTCAAGACGAAAATCAACATGGCCCTCGTGGCAAAAGGAATGAAGATTGGGAATGGGATGCTGAGAGTGCACGATCAGCCATGATCATGTTGAATGGTGACACAGGCTACTCCTGCACCTATTTTCTATGTTTTTATGTACTGAATGGTGTCAAGGTCCTTGAGTGTTCTTGGAGCTCACTTATCCAAGCAACTGTGGGTGATTCCATCACACTCCTGACTTGTGCTTTGCAAATCATGGACAAGCTTTAGGTAGTCAGGAGATGAATTACTCGTTGTAGGATTCCTAGCCTCTGTCCAGCTCCTGTAGCCACAGTATTTGTATGGCTAGTCTAGTTCATGTTCTGATCAATACTAACATTCAGGATGTTGACAGTAGGAAATCAAGCAAGGTAATACCAACAAATGTCAAAGGGGAATACGCTATTGTTAGAAGTAGTCATTGCCTGCAGTACGAATGTTACTTGCCACTTGTTAACCCAGGTATTGCTGCATTTGGACATGGATTACTTCAGCATCTGAGTAGTCATGAATGGTACTGAACAAAGTTCGATCATCTGAAAATGTTATGATGGATACAGAAGCAAAAATGGTAACAAAGAAGTTTGACAGCTTTATTCAAGACATGAATGTCAATCCAGTGCAAGAAAACAAAGTACTATGCAAGCAATTTTCAAGTTTCAGAGAAAGTGATATTTTTCCTGAGTGGAATATGCAGGTACTAGAAATAATTAAATATTCACTATAGCTACAAACAAGTGAAAGCAGAAAATGGGAAAATTTACTTCGTATTTTGCTTTCTGTAAAAATACTAATAATAATCCAACAAATACTGCAGCTATAAACATAACATTTAAAACTTCAATTCTTCAACCATCAAGCTCTCCACTTTGAACTGCATCATGGTAACTCTTTCCTCTGTCTTGTTTGTCCTCTGGATAAAGTTTAATGAGGTCATCAATGCGAAGAATGGTAATTGCAGCTTCTGTTGAGAATTTCAGGCTCTTTGTTTTGACCATGGTCGGCTCAAAAACACCAGCTTGCTTATTGTCCCTTGGTTTTCCATTCACTAAATCGAGACCAATCCTGAGCAAGAAAAAGCAAACTGGTATGCTTGGTTCAAGTCGGAAACCAATCCACATAACCAGAGAACAACCGACAACCATTAAAAGACACCCAAATGAACTTTAGTTAGATATTACCTGAAAATATATTATAAATCACTTAAGGATGAGATAAGATGGTGAGAGCTGCATGTTTAATACACGAGGATGTACAACATTTCAGAAAAGGTTTAAGAAAAAAGGTGGATGACAAGTCATTAGAGAATACTGGATATCCTCAAGGGGTAAGGAAATAATCCGGGTGATTAGATTGAGAAAGAAAGAGTCTGATTATGCTATTGGGGTTATTGAATAAACAGTGAGAACACAGAGCAGCAAACCTGCAAGGAGATCTTAGAGTTTAAATGTTAGAGCACACAAGGCCATTTGGCCTATCATTCCTGCACTCTCACTCTGTAGCAGCAATTTATCCATACCAAGTCTAGTCTGTATTTAATGCAAGACAGAATTATTTTTGGTTCTTAAATGCCCCCCCAAAATGGTCCAGAGTGCCATTAAGGGCAATTAGGGATGGGCAACCAAGGCCAGCCCTCCCACTGACACCCACAACCCACGAAACAGGCAAATCTTCATTATTCTTTTAGTCAATTCTAAAGCCCAAAAGATTTAAATTAAACTCAAATTACATTAATTACATTAATTCAAAGCATGAATACACAACCAATTCTAGTGGATCAAAAACCAGAATCTCATGTTTTAATGGTATCAAAAATGAACCGCAACTTTAAGATCATTTTTCATTTACAATTAAAACAAAATATGGATATGTTTCCTCTAGGCTAGAAATACCACATACATATTCAAGCTAAGAGACTAGATCAAATTCAATCAACTATTGCTCAGCCTTAGCAATGGCAGTGGTTGGGATCCAACCTAACTGGTAAAAGTTCAGAGCTAGGCTATGATGTTTGCTAGTTTGCAGTTGATTTAGAGTGGCAACACGCAAGAACTGAGCTCAAAGGAAGAATAGACATTTGGGATTGCTTGGATCTGTGCACACAGATCACCTGTTATTTTCAGATTACAAATTAGTACTAGTATATAAACATGAAATGAGAAATTTTCTTTTAATTTATTTACATTCTGAGGCAAAAGTCTGTCTTCAGCATGCACTGTATAAGACAACATGACAGAAATAGACCATTCAGCCCACTGAGTCTGCTTCACCATTCAGTGAAATCATGGCTAATCTGATAATCCCCAACTTCTTCCCAGAACTCTTGATTCTCTTACTGTTTAAAAACTTATCCCAACCTTGTATATAACGAATGAGTTTCACAAATGCACTACCTTCAGAAGAAATTCTTCCTCACCAGTCTTAAATGGTGACCCCTTCATCTGAAAATATGCCCTCTGGTCCAAGACTTTTCCACCACCCTGCATCTACTGTCTCAAGTGCCTTAAGAATCTCGTATGTTTTAATAAGGCTGTGTCTCATTCTTCTATATTCCAAGCAGCACAGGCCTAATATACTCTTCATACTCACCATCAGGTGAACCTTTTCTGGATTGTCCAACGCCAGTACATCTTTCCTGAGATGGAGGCCCAAAACTGTACACAGTATGTAGTGTATAGTTTTAACAAAACGTCCCTACTTTTATACCCCATTCCTTTTGAAATAAAGGCCAACATTCCATTTGCCTTCCCTATTATGTGCCTTTTGTGATCGATGCACAAAGACTCCCAAATCCCAAAAACATTTCTGCAGTCTTCCTCCATTTAAATAACATTCTGCTCTGCTTTTTTCCTGCTAAACTCACATTTCACCAAATTATATTCTATCCACCAAGGTTTTGCCCCCTCACTTATCCTATCAATAGGACTTGATACATGACATCAAATTGAAAGAAAGGAGATTAAGTGACATGTCTGAAGTTTAGCCAGAATACTTAAAAAAAAAAAAGAAGAAGCAAAGATTAATTAAAAATGAGAGGGGCATTAGAATACAAGAGAAAGCTAGCTAGAAATACAAAACAGCAATAATTTCTACAGGTCAAATACTTAAACTGAACAGTGGTCCTCTTAGAGAATAGGCCCAGAAAATAGAAATAAGGAAATTACAGATGAATTAAACAGATGCTTTGCATCTTCTACACAGTCTGAAAATCATATCACAAAAATACTGCTTAGACATGAGATGAAAGGAAGGGAGGAAACTAAAACAATTACAAATTGAGAAAAATATTAGATTTCAAAGCTTAGAGTTCATGATGGATTTTATCCTAGGGTCTCAGGAGTGGATGCAGATTGGAAAATAAATCCAAATCAGGAAGAAAGGGGGCAGAAAACAGGAAAATACAGACCAGTCAGCCTAACAGTTGTCAAAAGAAAAATGCTGAAAACTATGAAGGTGGTATTAAATCATAAAACCACGGTATGTAGCAGGGCACGTATTAAATCACAATACAATCAAGCAGAACTTTTCAGTAAAATGAAGTTTAAAAGTGTGGAATGTGGGCAGCTCAGTGGTTAGCACTGCTTCCTCACAAATACCAGGGACCCGGGTTTGGTTTCACCCTCAGGCGATGTCTGTGTGGAGTTTGCACATTCTCCCCACGTCTGCATGCGTTTCCTCCAGGTGCCCCGGTTTCCCCACCCACAGTCCAAAAATATGCAGGTTAGGTGGATGGGCCACGTTAAATCGCCCATTGTGTCCATAGATGTGCAAATTAGGTGGATTAGACATGGGAAATGCAGGATTACAGGGAAAGGGTAGGGGGATGGGTCTGAGTGGGTACTCTTCAGAGGGGCGGTATGGACTTGTCGAGCCAAATGGCCTATTTCCACAGTGTAGGGATTCTATTCTATTCTAAAAGATAGCTAATGAAAATCATGTAACCACTGTCAAATTGTCACAAAAACCCATCTGGTTCATTAATGCCTTTTAGGGAAGGAAATGTGCTGCCTGGACCTAATCTGGACTACATGCAACTCCAGAGCCACCACAATGTGGTTGACTCTTAACTGCCATCTGGGCAATAAATGCTGGCCTAGCCAGCAATGCCCACATATCATTATCAATGAAAACAAAGTTACTGTGGTTCTGTGAATGGGAAATAGTACGTGATTTGTTAACAGCTCAGTAATCCATTGATGTAGTCTATTTGAATTTTGAAAAGGCACTTGACAAGGTACCAAGGTTACTAAAGAAAATAAGTGCCCATTGTGGGAGAACATAAGCTATTGACTTGGATAGATGCTTGATTAGTTAACAAGAAGCCAAGTAGGCATAAATGGGTTATTTTGAGGTTGGCAAGATGTAACCACTGGAGTGCCATACACAAAAGTACTGGGGCCACATCCTTACAAAACATATCAATGACTTGGATGAGGGGGTTTTAATGGTTGTTAAATTTGTTCATGACAATGATAAATAAGTGATAAATCAGGACATAAGGAATCTGCAAATGGTGAAATGAGGGGGCAAGGAATTGGCAAATGGAGCATAATGTGGGAAACTGAAACCTGCCCACTTTGGTAGAAAGGACAGCAATATCTTAATTAAACACAGAACTCAGATATAGATGGATCTGGGAGTCACGGAAAATCAGTATGCAGTACAGAAACTGATTAGGAAGGCAAGAGGAATGAAATATAGAAGTAGGGATATTTTGCTACAGTTACAGAGGACGCTGGTGAGCACATCTACAGTACTGTGTACAGTCTCGACCATCTTATTCAGAAAGAAATAAAGTTAGATGTACAGCAGAGTAGGTTAATGTTATTGATTCCTGCAATGAAAGGGATTATTTGGTGGGAAAGGGTTGTTCCTGGGTTTAGAAGACTGACGTGTTCTCATTGAAACACAAAGGTTCGACAGTTCTCGTTCTGGGAGAGGCTAGAATTAGGAGACAATTTAAAAATAAGAGACGATGAAAAATACCTGCGAGGATCTGCATCTAGATGCATCGCTGCAGATCAAGGTTCTTTTCAAACCTTTATGCCTACCCAGCCAGTGGGAAGGTCAAGGACAGCAAATGCACACAAACACACAAATTGAAAGGTTCCCTCCAAGTCAGGCACCACTTCAACCTGAAACTATACTGTTCCTGCATTGTCACCATGTCCAAAACCTGGGACTCCTTTCCCAAAAGCCTTGGAGGTGACTCCACAGACCTAAAAACAGTAGAGGTTCAGGCGCCAACTCTCCGACACCACCTCCTACCGCCCCCTGGATCATGACCCCACCCACGAGCACCAAACGATCATCTCCCAAACCATCCACAAACTCATCACCTCAGGTGACCTCCCACCCACAGCCTCCAACCTCATCGTTCCCCAACCCCGCACCACCCGCTTCTATCTCCTTCCCAAAATCCACAAACCTGAATGCCCTGGTCGACCCATTGTCTCCGCCTGCTCCTGCCCCACCGAACTCATCTCCACCTACCGAGACTCCATTTTCACCCCCTTGGTCCAGGAACTCCCTACCTACGTCCGTGACACCACCCACGCCCTCCACCTCCTCCAGAACTTCCAATTCCCCGGTCCCCAACACCTCATTTTTACTATGGATGTCCAGTCCCTATACACCTGTATTCCCCATGCAGATGGCCTAAAGGCACTCCGCTTCTTCCTGTCCCGCAGAACTGACCAATCCCCCTCCACCGACACCCTCATCCGCTTAGCCGAACTCGTCCTCACCCTCAACAACTTCTCTTTCCATTCCTCCCACTTCCTACAAAGGGGGTGGCCATGGGTACCCGCATGGGCCCAAGCCATGCCTGCCTCTTTGTAGGTTATGTGGAACAATCCCTCTTCCGTACCTACACTGGCCCGAAACCCCACCTCTTCCTCAGTTACATTGATGACTGCATCGGCACCACCTCGTGCTCCCACGAGGAGCTCGAACAGTGCCATCCACTTCAACACCTTCCACCCCAACCTGAAGTTCACCTGGACCATCTCCAACACTTCTCTCTCCTTCCTGGACCTCTGTCTCCATCGCGGGTAACCACCTAGAAACCGATGTCCATTTCAAGCCCACTGACTCCCACAGCTACCTGGAATACACCTCCTCCCACCCACCCTCCTGCAAAAATGCCATCCCCTATTCCCAATTCCTTCGCCTCCGCCGTGTTTGCTCCCAGGATGAGACATTCCACTCCCGCACATCTCAGATGTCCTCATTCTTCAAGGACCGCAACGTCCCCCCCAACAGTGGTCGAGAACGCCCTCGACCGTGTCTCCCGCATTTCCCGTAACTTAACCCTCACCCCGTCCCCGCAACAATAACCAAAAAAGAACCCCCCTCGTCCTCACATACCACCCCACCAACCTCCGGATCCAACGCATCATCCTCCGACACTTCCGCCATCTGCAATCTGACCCCACCACCAAAGACATTTTCCCCTCCCCACCCTTATCTGCTTTCCGGAGGGATCACTCCCTCCGCGACTCCCTTGTCCGCTCCACACTCCCCTCCAGCCCCACCACACACGGCACTTTTCCCTGCAACCGCAGGAAGTGCTACACCTGCCCCCACACCTCCTCCCTCACCCCAATCCCAGGCCCCAAGAAGACTTTCCACATCAGGCAGATGTTCACCTGCACATCTGCCAATGTGGTATACGGCATCCGCTGTGGCTTCCTCTACATTGGAGAAACCAAGCGCAGGCTTGGGGACCGCTTTGCAGAACACCTGCGCTCAGTTCACAACAAACAACTGCACCTCCCAGTCGCGAACCATTTCAACTCCCCCTCCCATTCCTCAGATGACATGTCCATCCTGGGCCTCCTGCAATGCCACAGTGATGCCACCCGAAGGCTGCAGGAACAGCAAATCATATTTAGCCTGGGAACCCTGCAGCCCAATGGTATCAATGTGGATTTCACAAGCTTCAAAATCTCCCCTCCCCCAACTGCATCCCAAAACCAGCCCAGCTCATCTCCTCCTCCCTAACTTGTCCTTCCTCTCACCTATCCCCTCCCCCATCTCCTATCTACTAACCTCATCCCACCCCCTTGACTTGTCCATCCTCCCTGGACTGACCTATCTCCTCCCTACCCCTCCATCTACACTCACCTTTACTGGCTCCATCCCTGCCCCTTCGACTTGTCTGCCTCCTCTCCACCTATCCTCTCCTCTATCCACCTCTCCCTATTTATTTCAGATCCCTCTTCCCCTCCCCCATTTCTGATGAAGGGTCGAGGCCCGAAACGTCAAGCTTTCCTGCTCCTATGATGCTGCTTGGCCTGCTGTGTTCATCCAGCCCCACACCTTGTTATCTCAGAGGTTCAAGGCAGCAGCTCATCACCAACACCTCCAGGACAGCAGGGATTGAGAAAAATTCTGGCCCAGCCAACAACACCAATATCCCATGTACAAATTTTTAAAAACATCCAAGAGGATGAGAGTCTGTTAAATTCTGATTCCCAGAGCAGCAGCAGAAGCAAGGTCATTGAATATTTTAGGGCAGAGATAGAGATTTTTCAATAACAAGGAACTTAAGAGTATCAAGGGTAGATAGGAATGTGGTTCAGAGATAATGGGTACTGCCAATGCTGGAGAATCTGAGATAACAAGGTGTCGAGCTGAATGAACACAGCAGGCCAAGCAGCAGAGGAGCAGGAAAGCTGACGTTTCAGGTCTAGACCCTTTTTCTGCTCGGCCTGCTGTGTTCATCCAGCTCTACACCTCGTTATCTTGGATAGGAATGTGGATGTTGGGGCTCCAAATCAGATCAGCCATAATCATATCAAATGATAGAACAGACTTTTGAGGGCTGAATGATAACTCCTATTCCTAATTGGTATGTTTGTGCAATGCTTTACCTACAGAAACTCAATACTGGGGAAACAATACTTTTGAGTGGGTGAAAATAAGCTAAGCCAAGAAGCCACCCAACAATTTAACTAGAATTCTGGATAATAAGCACAAAATATACTCCCACCCAAAGGAAAAAAAATATACTTACCATTTCAGACTTTTACGTTCTGGGTTTACCTGGGCTTCATTGTGGAACGCACGGAGCTTAGCAACCAGATCTGTAGAATCCTGAGCTGCATTTACTGCCAGCGTCTTTGGAATAACCAACAAAGCCCGGGCAAATTCAGCAATTGCAAGCTGCTCACGTGATCCCTGAACAATAAAATTCCTCAATTATACTTACTAATTTCATGACAATTCCCACCCAACACTACAACTATACAGGCACAATAGATCAGTGACGACTAAATTTATTCATAAGTCTGACTACTTTTTAAAAAATTCCCATTTGATGAAATATTATCTTAGTACAAGAGATAAAAAAAAAGGGTTAGTGTTACCCTGCTCTTCCATCCAAATCTCAGTCTACAATTTCATATCTCCCTATCTACCCCACCACATTCAACTAAGATTCTCTCACAGCAAATTTGATAGTAAAGATGTATTTTTACACTACCATAATTATTAATGTTTGGTCAAACTAAACTTAGGAGCTCTGAATTTTCAATTTGGGTTAATGATGCCAAAACAATTTAAATGATCAGGGAGGAGAAAATATCTGGAATTCTTTTTGAAGAAATATCCAAACCAGACTCATACCAAACTAGTTGCATAGTTCTCCAAGTAGATGGAGAGTGCAGCTTCTACAGCACCACCACCGGGTACTAATGACTTGGATTCCAAAACTCTCTTGACCACACTGAGCGCATCATGGACAGAACGCTCCATCTCATCACACATGAAATCATTTGCTCCACGCAGGATGATGGAAGCAGATGTACGAGCCTTTGTGCTAAAGAAAAAGAACAAAAAATTGTCTTAAAAATTGCAGCACATGTTGATGCGCAAAAATAAGGTTCAACTCACTTCGAACCTGAAGCATTCAAACTTACTGATGCACAGATCACGATCCTGGAGAGGGGGTACACGCGCAGGCACGAGCAGGAAAGGGGGAGGATAGGGAGCATGGGCTGGGTATCCAATTTATAATTCCAAGTAGTAAGTCACAAACAAACCTGATTCAAGAGATTCAGGATGTTTCTTCAAATAGGTTGTTGCAGATTTGATATGCACTAAAACGTTAGTAATATATCGATCAAATTGTACTAGAAATTTAAGTAACAAATGCCATTACCCCTACAGCAAATTGGATGATGGATACAAGTGAAATAAAAGGATTCTTGTACAGTCATTGCTAGTTCTGTTAAAAACAACTGCACTGTCTTTCAGTTACAAATGACTGAACATGCTTTATCCCACACGTATAACTGCTCATACTATTGACAGAAGTATAGCAGCAAATAAATGGGAACTTCAGCACCAAACCTTTCGATTATTCACAATTTAACCAACTGAACTATAAATCAGATATTTAAAAGCACGATGCTCAGGGTAATGATAAACCTAACACAAACATGACTGTTCATTGTCAGCTTGAAAGAGAAGGCAATAAGGACTCTCCAGTGGTTTTATGAAGTCTTCAGTTTAGGTTCAGAGAAGGGACCTAAAGTAGTTAGTATTTGATTTTACAGGCTAAGGGAGCAATTCAATTAGTAATGCAAAGCATGGAAAGAGAGCTCAAAGCTATGGAGTACTCCTCCTGCTCTATGTAGGAAGTTGGGCAGTTTCAGCACCCAGGGCCAGAACATGTACAGGAATCACATCCAGCTGCAACTCCTGGAAATCCAGGTTTCAGAGTTGGACCTTTACCCAGAGATAATATGCAGCATCACAAGGCTGACAGTGTGTCAAAGGTAGTGAGTCTGTAGGCTAAGACAGCACAGGTAGGGAGGGAATAGATGATCACCACGCAGATTAATGAGACTCGTCATCAGTGCAGGAGTCCTTTGTGGCCATTGCACTGCTAAACAAGATACACTGCTTTGGATATTGTTGGACAGAAAGTCTCTCAGAGGAATGTAACAATAGCCAAATTTGTTGCATCATGATTAACTCTGCTGCACGGTAGAGGAGGAACTAGTGTGGGAAAGCTGGAATAACAGGGGATTCAATTACAACAGGGATAAACAGACGCTCCTGTGGCCACCAAGACACTCATGTGCGAAGGTGAAGGATGTCTTGGGGCAGGTACAGGACATTGTGGAGTGGGAGGACGAAATGCCAGTAGTCATAAGACACATCAGTACCAATGATATGGATAAGAAACATTAAAGTAGAATATAGGGAGTTAGGGAGCAAGTTAAGTAGGACCTTAAAGGGTAGGACTGCTACGAGTGTCACAGGAGAAATGGCAGGACACAGACTAAACACAATGCTAGCAAGATGGTGCGAGGGTGTGGGTTTCAGATTCCTGGGACATTAGGTTTAGATCTGGAGGAGGTGGGACCAGTACACGCTGGACAGGTTGCACCTGTCAGAACTGAAATCCTAGGGACAGTATTCATAGAATTCCTACTGTAGGTGCAGACAAGTCATTTGGCCAATCAAGTCCACATTGACCCTCTGAAAAGCATCCCATTCAGACCCACGTCCCTCCCCTATCTAAGTAACCTTATAGATAGGGCAAATCAAATCAGCAACGATACCACCAAGCAGGAATTCCTGGTCCATGTACAGATGGTTTTCTGGATCAATACTCTTCTGCAGAACCATATAGAAAACAGGCCATCCTAGACTGGGTATTGTGTGATGAGAAAGCAATAATTGGCAATCTAGCTGCACATGGCTCCTTGGGAAGAAAATAATGATAACCTGATAGAATTTTTTTTAATAAAGATGGAGAGCAACAGTTATTTCCAAGACTAGGGTCCTAAATCCAAAAAAAGGAAACTACAATGTTATGAGACAAGTTGGCTGAGAGAAATTGGGGAAGTTAAAGGAATGACAGTGGTAATAGGCAATGGTGAGCATCTTAAAAAAAAACACGGATTATTCACTCCTTTCTAGCACAAAAATAAAACAGAAACATAGCCCTACCGTAGCTAACAAGGGAAATTAAGTACAGAATTAGATCCAAAAAAGGGGCAGACAAATAGGTCAAAAACACAGCAAACCCAAAGACTGGGAGCAGTTTAGATTTCAAAGGAGTACAAAAGGATTGATTAAGAGGGTGAAACTTGACTACTTGTGGGGAACAAGGATTGTAAAAGCTTCCAGAGGAACATGAAGAGAGAGATTAATGAAGACAAATGTAAGTCCCCTACAATCAGGAACAAGGTAAGTTATAACGGGGAAACAAAGACGGCAGATCAACTACACATACATTTTGGTTGTCTCTTCATATATATATAATCCCCAAAATGTTGGGGAACACAGGGTTTAGTGACAGGGAGGAACTGTGGGAAGTCAGTTTAGTAGAGAAAATTGATGGGATTAAAGGGTGATAAGTTCCCAGAGCCTGATAATCAACATCCCAGAGTTTTTATGGAAATGCCCCTAGAAATAGTGGATGCTTTGGTATCATCTTTCAAGATTCTATAGACTGTGGAACAGTTCTTATGGATTGGGGTATAGTTAACATAACACCACCGTTTTAAAAAAATTGAGGCAGAGAAAAAAAAAGCAGGGAATCAGACAGTCAGCCTGACATTGTTAGTGGAGCAAAGCTAAAGTCTGTTATAAAAGATTCAATAATGGAACACTTGGACAACAGTGACAGGATCAGACAGAGCATGGATTTACGAAAGAGAAATCATGCTTGATGAGATCGACTGGAATTCAGAGGACGTAACTGGTAGAGTTGATAAGGGGAAGCCAGTCATGGACCCGGAAAGCTTCAGATAAGGTCTCACGCAAGATATTAGTAAGGACAATTAAAGTACACAGGATTAGGGGTGATGTACTGACAGAGAACTGATCAGCAGACAGGAAACGAGTAGGAAAAAGCAAGGGTCTTTTTTTTTTTACTGCATTGCAGCTAGAGACTACAGGGTTCAGTGCTTGGGCCTCAGGTATTCACAATACAAGCGAAACTAAATGTAATATCTCCAAGTCTGCAGGCGACACAAAACTGACTGACAGGATGAACTATGAAGATGCAGAAGTGCAGTGAGTTGAGTGATGGGCAAATGCACTGCACATGCAGTATAATGTGAATAAATGTGAGCTTCTTAACTTTGACCATAAATGCAGGAAGGCAATTATCTAAATCGCAATAGGTTAAGGGAAAGGTACGATCTGAGTGCCCTTGTACTCTGAAACTAAGCATGCAGTACAACAGGCAGCGAATAGTATGTTGGCCTTCGCTGCAAAAGGATTCAGGTATAGAAACATGATTTTTTTTTTGTTATAACTGTACAGGGGCTTCATGAGACCACACCTGGAGCACTGTGTCCAATTTTGGTTTCCTTACCAGAGTAAGGATGTTCTGGCTATGAAAGGAGTGAAACGGAGGTTTACTAGACTGACTCCTGAGATGGCAGGACTAACATATGTAAAAAGACTGGATTGGTTAAAACTATATTCACTAGAATTTGGAAAGATGAAGGGTAGGGTACGGGAGAAGAAATGTCAAACTTTTTCAAATCTAACAGGACTACACAGGAAGAATGTTCAGAAAGGAGTCTAGAAATGGACGGGTCAGCCACTTAGGGCTCGGTGAGCCTGGGAAACTCCCTGCAACTAAAACACAAATGTTTTCAAGGAATGAAGTTGGACGATTAGCTATGATTATATTCAATAGCAGTGTAGCCTAAAAGGGCTGAATGGCCCGCTTTTGCTCCTGTTTTCTATTTTTCTATGTAAATCATTGAATAATAGTCTTTGTCTTCCCTAGTAGTCCAGTGGTAAGGATTCAGCGCTATGACCACCACGGCCCAGGTTTGATTCCCTGTCAGGGAATGCAAGTTCTCCTCTGCTAGTTTTTTTGGGACGGCACGGTGGCTCAGTGGTTAGCACTGCTGCCTCACAGCGCCAGGAACCCTGGTGCGATTCCACCCTAGGGCGACTGTGTGGAGTTTGCACGTTCTCCCCATGTCTGCGTGGGTTTCCTCTGGCAGCTCCGGTTTCTCCTCTCGGTCCAAAGATGTGCAGGTTAGGTGGATTGACCATGCTAAATTGCCCATAGTGTTCAGGGATGTGTAGATTAGGTGGATGTCCTGTGGGCCGAGGGCCTGTTTCCACACCGTAGGGATTCTATGAACTCACTTAACCTGTTTCCACCGCACTTATAGGCAGCACATTCCATCCCAAACCACCCTCTCTGCAACAGTTTGTCGCACAATGCATTTGCTTTGCAAATCACTTTCAATTTGGGCCCTCTAGCTCAATCTCAAATTTGAACACTTCAATCAAATCTCCCCTTCAAAAGTCCCAATGTCTCCAATTTATCTTCACAAATGAACCCAGAACCATTCTTGCAAACCCATCCTACACTCTACCCAATGTATTCACATCTGTCCTGAAGTGTGAAACTCAGAACTGTACACAATAATCTAGCTGAGGTCTGACAGGTTAAAAAGGTTGAAGAGCAGAAAAAAATATCCAAAGTGAATGAAGACACGATATTAAAAGGCTTCTGTTTAAACAAAACTTGAGAAGTCCAGTATTTATTGGAAAAGAAAACACATTTCACCCAATGACCCTACTTACTTTTTAATCAGTATCAATTCATCATCACAAATCTTTTCTTGAACCACTTCCTCAGCCTGGCCTAACATGGAGGCTTCAAAAGTTTCTTCTCCCTCCAAGTTTGCCAAAGTTGAACACATAGTTGCTATAAAGAAAACAAAGGGGAGTATCTGTGAGGTAAGTATCCTTGAATTCTTTTTTGCCCTTAACTAATTTATTAATACACAAGTGGCATCAAAATGAACAAAATACTCCCCAAATCTTATTGAAAGCTATATGATACCTTTTAACATTGAAAATTTATTATGACAAAAGCTCTCAAATAAAAACAATGTATGCAGATGCTGGAAACCTGAAATAAAAATGGCAAATGCTGGAGAAACTCATTAGGTCTGGTACCATTTGTGGAGAAAGAAAACAATTAACATTAGGCTTTTTGATAAGCTAAGAGCCCATGGTATTGAAGGTAGTATATTAGCATTGATAGAGGATTACCTAACCAATAGAAGACAGAGACGTTAACAGAAATTGCTGGTAAAGCTCAGCAGATCTGGCAGCATCAACGCAGAGAAATCACAATTAACGTTTCGGGTCAAAAGACCATTCCTCCGAACTCAATAGAAGCTGGAGTTGGAATTTGGGGGCACTTTCAGGACAGCAATCCCTAATACTGGTATGCCACAGGGATCAATGTTGGGGTGACATTATGTACAACACAAAATGGCTTGGATGAGGAAAGTGAATTTACTGTAGCTAAGTTTGCAGATACCAAAAACAAAAAGTGGTTAAGCAGGTGATAGTAGGAACTGCAGATGCTGGAGAATCTGAGATAACAAGGTGTAGAGCTGGATGAACACAGCAGGCCAAGCAGCACC
>JAHRHZ010000162.1:233368-252649 GCA_024137785.1 Ginglymostoma cirratum
TCTTCAGAAAATCATTTTCTGAAGAAGGGTCTAGGCCCGAAACGTCAGCCTTCCCGCTCCTCTGGTGCTGCTTGGCCTGCTGTGTTCATCCAGCTCCACACCTTGTTATCTATGGTTAAGCAGGTGGTGAGGATGACACAAAGCATGTACAGAGGGATAAAGACAGGTTAGTGAGGGACGCTGACAATGTTGAAATTCTGACCCCTAGTTACTGACATATCAACAGTGAAAACAGAATATCCTTCTCTACCCTGTTAAAATTGTTCATAATTTTGAACATTTCAATAAGGCCATGTCTTATTCTCCATGCAAAGACGACTAAGCTTAATTTCTCTAATAGATTCATAGAATCTCTACAGTGTGGAAACAGTCCATTTGGCCCAACAGGACCACACGAACTCTCCAAAGAGCATTCCATCCAGACCCAGCCACCTACCTTCTGTAATTCCACATTTCCCATGGTTAATCTAGCTAATTTACACATCCCTGGACACCATGGGCAATCTAGCATGGCCAATCCACTTAGCCTGCACATATTTTGAATTGAACCTACGTCCTTGGCGCTGTGGGACAGCAGTGCTAACCACTGAGCCACCATGCCAACCCTTTCCTTATATCTCAAATCCCTTATTCCTGGTATCATTCTAGTAACTCTCCTTTGCACTTTGTAAAGGGCTAAAACAAACCCCCTCAAAGAATTCAGAAGATAGTCTGGATCCTAACTTTTTCTTACTTTAAAAGGTAAATTTAAGGTGTTACATTCCAGATGCAATTTGATCGGTCAAACTACCAGATTTAAAGCAAAACACAATTTCTTCATTCACTATAGTTAAAGTACAAGAGAGAGGAGGAACTGGAAAACTGAATGCTATTGGAAAACTTACCAGAATAAGGGATACAATCACTATTACTAATTAGATGTTTCAATATAGTAACATCCTATTGAAAACACCTTTGGGAAAAAAGGTAAATTCAGAAAACAGACGGTCTCTCATTCAATTGCCATAGCTGGCAGAAACCCCCCAGCTTTTGGCTATAACCAAGGGAAAAAAGCTTCCACTTCAAGGCCCCAATAGTGACTGCTAAAAGCTAAACAAAAACTCTGATCTGTGGGAACTCAACCACACCCATTCAGGCTGCTTCTATTGTTCTACTTAGAAAAACCTCAAGGTTCACAAGCTGTTTACTTTCTTCCAGACTGCTCAGTACCACTTGTTCAATCTCAAAAAAAAAACTAGGACAAAATAACCTAGATTAATCATCACAACCTCCTCTAGGACTATAACATCCCTTTTTAAATAAGGCACCCAGAACCGAACAATACTCCAAATGTGGTATGGCCAATCATTTGTAGAGGTGTAACATCACTTCCTTGCTTTTATACTGTATTGATGATAGACTCAAGGATTGCACAAGCCTTAACTGTTTCAACTTGCCTGACCACCTTCACAGAGTCATGCACGTAAACTCAGATGTCCCTTTGCTCCTATACTCCAGTTGTATCTTTAAGTCTGCATTGTCTCTCAGTGTTTCTTCAATCAAAATGTATTACCTCATTTCTCAGCATTGAAATTCATCTGGCAGTTACCTGCCCATTTAGTCAATTTGTTGATGTCCCTCTGAGGTCAGTCAGTGCCATCCTTACAATTCAGTATTCTCCCTAGCTTTGCATCAACTACAAATTTAGAGGTTATGCTTTCAACACCCATGTCCTAATTGTTTATATCAACCAGAAAAAGTAAGGATCCCAACATCGATACCCAAGGAACACCACTTTCAACTCATCTCCAAATTGAGAAATGCCCATCTGTACCCACCGTCTGATTCCTATCTTTCAGCCAACTGCTAAACCATGTTACCAGAGACTCATTCGCACACATTGCTAATTTGATAACCAATTTGCCACATGGCACCATATCAAATGCTTTTTGAAAGTCCAAATATACAACATCCACAGCATTACCATCATCCGCTGCTTGTATCACCCTCAAAGAACCCAATAAAATGTCAGACATGAGCTGTTCTTGCCAAAGCCATGTTGACTATTAAGGATTAACTTATTTTTCTCTAGGCGTCTGGTTACCGTATCCAATTTCATGGCCTCCATCAGTTTTCCTACTACTGACGTCAAGCTGACAAGTCTGTAATTTTACAGACTTTCCTTTGACCCTTTCTTAAATACCAGTGTCATATTTGCAATCCTCCAGTCCCCCAGGACTAATTCTGTGTTCAGAGGGGCTTGGAAAATTTCTCTCAATGGCTCGCTAATTTGCTCCCTTATTTCTTTCAGCAATCTAGGATACACCTCGTGACTTCTCTATTTGGAGTGCTACCAACCTTTTTAGCAACTCTATGCTGCTCAGTTGTTCAACGCCCACATTTTCACCATTTAGGCCACCATTTTCTAATTTGGTAAAGACAGAAACAAGTACTTATTTGGTATCTCTACATTAACCTTTGCTTAAGGGAGCAGCTTACTCTACTTGTTCCTTATAGTACCCATTCTATTCTTCACTAACGTTTTACTGTTAAAATGTATGAATAATATTTTAACGCTTGTTTTAGAGCAGCCTACCACCCGTTCCTCATGCTCCCTCTTAGCCTTCCTTATTCCTGTCTTAGGCCCGCTTCTGCATTTAAGAGACTCTTCCTGATTTCCATTGCTATTATTATCGTTCCAGTATGCATCATATGCCTTTTCCTTTCTCATTTTCTCTCAAAATACTTAGTAATTGAGGGTACTCTAGCTTTGGATACCCAATATTTATTTCCCTTGGATATATGCAGAGCTTGCACCCTATTAATCATTCTTGAAATTCTCCCAGTTTTAATCCACTGCGTTGTCCATCGAAAGGTGTTTCCTATCAACCTTCTCCAGTTCAACTTTCAGACCTGAAAATCTGGCTTTTTCCAGTCTAGAATTTTGACTGATGATTTTTATCCTTTTCCTACCTACTACTAAACATGACATTAAGATCCCCTTTTCCCAAATGCTCATCCACTTCGACTTTCTCCGCTTGGTCTCTTTTCCTAAGACCAGATCCAGCACAGCTCCCTCTCTAGTATTTACTGGAAACGTGCTTTTCCAGAAAGTTCTCCTGCAGGAATTTCTCCCCTTCCATGCCACATCATATCTTTTTCCCAGTTTACCCTAGGGTAATTGAAATCACCAGCTATTACACCATATTTGCACCACCTATAAACACTTCCTTACTGTTTGGAGGTCGAGGATAAATATCCAACAAGTCACCTCCCCGTTCTTGCTGCTCACTTCCACACACAGATTCTAATTCAGGAACTTCATCTCATTCAAGGGCAAAGATAAACCTTTGACTAAGACTGCTACTCCTCCTCCCTTTTTATTCATCCTGTTTCTATTAAAAGAATTATAACCCAGGATATTAAGTATTAGTCCTGTTCTATTTTGAACATAGAACAAGAACATCCCACGATGTTGTGCCAACCTATAGTCCGACTAAGAACAAACTACCTGGCATACGTGGTTTGAGCCACGTTTGTCAATGCTCACAATGCCATAAACGCCTACAGCAATTTCTGCTTCCAACTGTCCAATTTTGTTCACTATAGTCTGTGCATACATGCATACAATTTAACCCAGCACTTCTCTCTCTGGAGTGCTGCCAACCTCTCCAACTGGAAGGCAACCATTTCGTAGTTCACCGTCAACACTAAGCCTTGTCTCACTTTTTCCCCCATTCCCATCTTCTCTCTTTTCTCTCACTGAGGGAGGCACGGTGGCACCGTGGTTAGCACTGCTGGCTCACAGCACCAGGGACCCGGGTTCAATTCCAGCCTCGGGCGACTGTCTGTAAGGAGTTTGCATCTTCTCCTTATGTCTGTGAGAGTTTCCTCCGGATGCTCCGGTTTCCTCCCACAGTCCAAAGATGTGCAGGTTAGGTGGACTGGCCATACTAAATTGTCCACAGTGTTCAGGGATGTGTAGATTAGGTGGGTTATAGGGGGATGGGTCTGGTTGGGATGCTCTGAGGTTCAGTGTGGACTTGTTGAGCTGAAGGGCCTGTTTCCACACTATAGGGATTCTATGATACTTCCAAAACTAGGCCCAATGGTCAACCCAGTTGACTGCTTTACAACTTTAATCCACCCCTACTACACTATTTACTCTCTCAACCAGGATATCAGTTCAATTTCTGCTCAGATGAAACCCATCTCTCCTGAACAGCTTTCTCCTTTCCTAAAGTGATTCCAATGTCCCAAAAATATAAACCCCTTCTCCTTCTACACCATTCCTCAAGCCAAAGATTTACCTCCCTGATCTGCCTTTGCTTGAATGAAGTTCAGCAGGTAACAGGGAAGACAAATGGAATGTTAGCCTTTCAAAGGGAAAGAAGCACAGAAATAGGGAGGCTTTGCTAAAACAATACAAGGCATTAGTCAGCCACAGCTAGAATACTGCTTAGGGCCTCTTATCTAAAGGAAAAATAAACTGGCATGGAAGGCAGTCCAGAGAAGGTTCTCTAGGTAGATACCATGGACTGTCTTATGAGGACAGGTTGAGTAGGTTGGACTTAACAAGGATAAGAGGTGGTATTATTTAAACATTCAAGATTCTTTTAGACCTTATTGAGGTTTATAAAATCATGAGCGCCATAGATAAGGTGAATGACAAGGGTCTTTTCCCTAGGAAAGGGGAGTTCAAATATAGAGGGCATATCTGTATGGTGAGACAAGGTTTTAAAAGACATGAGGGGTAACTTTTTTTGTTTACACAGTCGTTCATGTGTCGAATGAACTGCTAGAGTGTGATGGATGCAGGTACAGTTAACGTTTAAAGATGTTTGGGTAAGTACATGAATAAGATAGATTTAGGAGGGATATGGGCCAAACAGATACAGGTGGAATTAGTTTACATTGGGAACGTTGTTGGCATGGACTGGTTGGACTGAAGGATCTGTTTCTCTACTAAGACTCTATGACAGGGTGGATGCAGAAGGCCTATTTCCCCACGAGAGAAAGTCTAGGACCAGACGGCATACAGTCACGAGGGATCGTACTTTAAGACTGATTAGGATGAATTTCTTTTGAGGGTGGTGATTTGTTGCAGAGGCAGTCAAGTCTGGGTCATAAAGTATATTCAGGGATGAGATTAATGGGTTTTTCATCAATAAACAAATGAAAGGTTTTAGGCATAAGGAAGGAAAGTGGACTTCAGGATTCTCAGGTCGCCATGATCTCATTGACTGATGGTGCAGATTCTGTAGGCTGGATAACTTACTTTTGTTCCTACCTACTATGGTCCAAAATGATTCTCTGCTTTTATTTCAAAAGCTCTTCTAACACTTAAAACAAAATATCCTGATCTGCTGATGTCAAGTGGTAAATATTCACTGTGCACTGGGATGCTTCAAGTTCTGGCTCTCACATATGTACAGTTAATGTCCAAGGAGTTTATGCTTCAGGTGAGCAGATTTGCATTGCAAAGGTCCTTCCAAAAATGTTAGTTTCAGTGACTTGGTGCCTTCCCTGGAGAGGGTGACTTGGCTCAAGGATGGAAGCAGGTATGGGCTTCGCAGTCAGTAGCGACCACCTGACCAGTAGATGTTGTTTCTTCCGCATCCCCTCCCCCCCACAACCAAGATTTTGTCACTGCATATTTGATAATCTTTAAAAAGCATACAATTCGGGGGTCTTGTGACACAGTGATAGTGACCTGACCTCTGAGCCAGGAGGCTCAGGTTCAAGTCCCACCAGCTCCAGGAGATGCATAATAACATATCTTGACAGGTTGATTAAAATTTTATATAAAGACAATTGGAAGCAAATGCTCATCTTCTAGAAACAATGAAAAAATGCCCTTCAAAATTGAATAGAGCAAAATAAACAAACATACTTCCAAATATGTTTCAAAAAATGTGCTGATAACAAGGTGAAACCAAAACAGGAAGAGCTGCCAAGTCAGAATTTCAACTTACCCCCACTTGCCTTTGCAATTCGCTTCAAGTCCTTTTTCAGACATCGGCGGACTGCCATGGCACCAGCATCCACAAAATACTTTAGGCACATATCATCAATGCCACCAGTGGTCAGGATGACATTTGCTCCTGTAGCCAAGATCTTATGAATTCGCTCTTTGGTAATATCAGATTCTCTGAAATAAAACGACAACCATAAATACCAACACTTGAATATCCAGAAAAAGAATTACCAAAACATTAAACACAGATGTAGTGATTTCAATGAAGCTATCCAGAAGGCTTCTGATTGGCTGATCTCAGGCAAATTGGTAAAAACAAGCTTAGGAAGGGATCATTACAAGCTTGACCAGAAAAGGCTAATGCAATTACTTTTAATTACTGTTACGGGAACAAAAGCAAGATGCATTTATACACAATACACTTAGGTATTTATAGAAGGAATTAAGTTATACAAAATCTGTTTAACTGCCTAAATCCCACACAAATATACTTAAAAGTCTTGCATGTATAAATGTAGGGATGGGAAAGAGTTTTGAAAATAAGGGACTAAGGACTGCAGAGAAACAAAATCAGGCGAACAACAGGCGCAAGCATGGGTGACAATGAAGCATGGGTGACAAATTGGTAAGAGGTAGGATTTGGGGAGAGCACGAGGTGCAAGTTAAAAGGCTAGTGAAGAGGTCAAGTACATACAAATTAGGAATAAATGTAGGCCATTAACCCCCTTTAAGCCTGCTCTGCCACTTGCTAAAAGCATGGCTAACGCGATTACTCCATATTTCCATCTAGCTAGATAATCCAGCTTATCATAAATCTACCTACCTCTGCTGTAAAAATCCAAAGACTCTACTTTCACTTTTGACAAACAGCACTCCAAGACACTCAGCGATTAGCAAGAAAGTTACTTCGGTCTCAAATGGAGACCTCTAAGTTTTAGATTCTATTAAAGATGCACCATGTCAAGATCCCTCAAGATCTTGGACAGTTCAATCAAGTTAATTATTAGCCTAGAAAACTTTCTCTGAACGGCTTTCAATAGGTTTACATGCCCCCTTGAATAAAGAGACCTCTACTGAGCTATACTCCATACATGGTCTCACTAATGCCTAATATAACTGAAGCATAACCCTCCCTATCTCGGTAATGAATTCCCCTCACAATGAACAATAATGTTTCATTAGCCTTCCTAAATATTTACGGTACCTGCATACTAACTTCTGCAATTCAGGCATCAGCACACCCTGATCCCTCCATCTCAGAGCTCTGCCATTTCTCACTAATTAGGTAGCATGCTTCTTTTTTACATGTCCATTTGGCAGGAAAATTCCTCATTTTCTCTCAGTATACTCATTTGCCAGATCCTTTGTCCATTTTTTTTTAACCTGTATCTATTTGTAACTTCCATATATCCTCATGTAACCTTCTGCATTTCAAGCGATGTCTTCAGCAAATCTAGTAATCATACCTTCAGCCCCTTCATCTAATACTCTACATAAATACAAGTTTTAAACTTGAGGCCCCGGCATTATAACATCACATTACACTTGTTACATCTCACGAACGAGAAAAAAGCCTACCACAACTGTTTGTCTTTAGCCCAACAAAATTCTATTCATGCCGAAAATGTTGCCATTTACATAAGCTTTCATTTTTCACAGTAGTCTATTATGTATACCTTAAAGGTGGTCTGGAAATATAGCCATAGTACATTGAGCAGAACAGGTTACTTGAATTTACCCTCACTATTCAGTAACTGGCAGAACCCTCAGTACCATCAATATACAAAGGGATCTAGGCGTCTGTACACAGTTCCACAGTTCCGAAAGTGGCAACACCACTGGATAAGGTGGGCAAAAAGGCATATGGCATGTTTAGTTTCATCATCAGGGCACAGTATAGAAATTGGCAAGTCATGTTGGAGCTGTATAGAACTTTAGTTAAGTCACATTTGGAATACTGAGTACAGTTCTGGTCACCACAATACGAGAAGGATGTGGAGGCTTTGGAGAAGGTACAGAAACGGTTGCCTAGTATTAGCTATGAGGAGATGTAGGTCCTATGTAGGACCAATCTTAAACGAGGAATCAAGCGGGCTAAAAGGGGTCATGAAATAACTTTAGCCAACAGAATTAAGGAGAATCCCAAGGCCTTTTAGTCATATATAAGAAGCAGGAGGGCAACTAGAGAAAGGGTTGGTCCACTAAAGGATAAGGAAGGTTTTGTGTTGAACCTGAGAAAATGGGTGAGATTCTCAATGATTACTTTGCATCAGTGTTCACTGAGGAGAGGGACATGATGAATGTTGAGATTACAGATAGAAGTTTGTTTATTCTGGATCACGTTGACATAAGGAGGGAAGATGTGTTGGGTAGGCTAAAGGATATTAAGGTGGACAAATCCCCAGGACCAGATGGGATCTATCCCAGGATGCTGAGGGAGGCAAGAGGGGAAATAGCTGGGGCCCTGACAGATATCTTTGTTGCATCCTTAAACACAGGTGAAGTGCCGGAGGACTGGAGAGTTGATAATGTTGTCCCCCTGTACAAGAAGGGTAGTAGGGATATTCCAGGTAACTACAGACCAGTAAGCCTGACGTCAGTGGTGGGAAAGTTGCTGGAGAAGGTACTGAGGGATAGAATCTATTTATATTTGGAAAAGAATGGGCTTATCAGTGATAGGCAACATGGTTTTGTGCAGGGGAGATCATGCCTTACTAACTTAATAGAGTTCTTTGAGGAAGTGACCAAGTTGATAGATGAAGGAAAGGCTGTAGATGTCATCTACATGGACTTTAGTAAGGCGTTTGATAAGGTCCCCCATCTTAAACTAATGGAGAAAGTGAAGTCACATGGTGTACAGGGTGTTCTAGCTAGGTGGATAAAGAACTGGCTGAGCAACAGGAGACAGAGTAGTAGTTGAAGGGAGTTTCTCGAAATGGAGAAAGGTGACTAGTGGTGTTCCACAGGGATCAGTGCTGGGGCCACTGTTGTTTGTGATATACATAAATGATCTGGAAGAGGGCATAAGTGGTCTGATCAGTAAGTTTGCAGATGACACGAAGATTGGGGGAGTAGCAGAAAGCATAGGGGATTGTCAAAGAATACGGGAGAATACAGATAGACTGGAGAGTTGGGCGGAGAAGTGGCAGATGGAGTTCAATCCGGGCAAGTGTGAGGTGATGCATTTTGGGAGGTCTAATTCTAGAGCGAACTATACTGTAAACGGAAGAGCCTTGGGAAAAGTTGATGAGCAGAGAGATCTGGGAGTTCAGGTCCATTGTACCCTGAAGGTGGCTGCACAGGTGGATAGAGTGGTCAAGAAGGCATATGGTATGCTTGCCTTCATCGGACGGGGTATTGAGTATAAGAGCTGGCAGGTCATGTTAAAATTGTACAAGACTTTGGTTCGGCCGCATTTAGAATACTGTGTACAGTTCTGGTTGCCACATTACCAAAAGGATGTGGAAGCTTTGGAGAGGGTACAGAGAAGGTTTACGAGGATGTTGCCTGGTGTGGAAGGTGCTAGCTATGAAGAGAGGTTGAGTAGGTTAGGATTGTTTTCATTAGAAAAAAGGAGATTGAGGGGGGGACCTGATTGAGGTCTTCAAAATCATGAAGTGTGTAGACAGGGTTGATAGAGATAAGCTTTTTCCCAGGGTGAGGGATTCAATAACGAGAGGTCACGCGTTCAAGGTGAGAGGAGAAAAGTTTAAGGGGGATACACGCGGAAAGTACTTTACAACAGAGGGTGGTAGGTGCCTGGAAGGCGTTGCCAGCAGAGGCAGGCACGGTAGATTCATTTAAGGTGCATCTGGACAGATGCATGAGTAGGTGGGGAGCAGAGGGATACAGATCCTTAGGAATTTGGGCGATAGGTTTAGACAGTGGATTTGGATCGGCGCAGGCTTGGAGGGCTGAAGGGCCTGTTCCTGGGCTGTAAGTTTTCTTTGTTCTTGACATGGCAAACTCTTTGTTTTTACTTGAATGTGGAGGATGAGGAATGACCTGAAAGAAGTTTACAAAATTATGTGTAGCGTGAATAGAATGGATAGTCAGTCTCTTCCCTAGGATATAAAGGTCAATTACTCAAGGGCACAGGTTTAAGGTAGAAGTTTAATTTTAAAAGGACAGGAGAGGCAATTTAAAAAAAAAGGGTGATAAGTGCCTGGAACGTGTTGCCAGAGGCAACTGAAACCAATGCATCAACTGTACGTTACGTGGAACGATCCCTCTTCCATACCTACACTGGCCCTAAACACCACCTCTTCCGCCGTTACATTGGTGTCTGTATCAGCGCCGCCTCATGCTCCCACGAGGAGCTCGAACAGTTCATCCACTTCACCAACACCTTCCATCCCAACCTGAAGTTCACCTGCACCATCTAATACCTCTCTCATTCCTGGACCTCTCTGTCTCCATCTCCGGCAACCACCTAGAAACTGATATCCATTTCGAGCCCACCGACTCCCACAGCTACCTAGAATACACCGCCGCCCACCCATCTTCCTGCAAAAATGCCATCCCCTGTCCCCAATTCCTTCGCCTCTGCCGCATCTGCTCTCAGGATGAGACATTCCACTCCCGTACATCTCAGATGACCTCGTTCTTCAAGGACCGCAAATTCCCCACCTCAGTGGTCGAGAATGCCCTTGACCGTGTCTCCCGGATTTCCCGCAGCTCAACCCTCAAATCCCCTCCCCACAATAAAAACCAAAACAGAATCCCCCTCGTCCTCACGTACCACCCCACCAACCTCCGGATCCAACGCATCATCCTCCGACACTTCCGCCATCTGCAATCTGACCCCACCACCAAAGACATTTTTCCCTCCCCACCCTTATCTGCCTTCTGGAGGGACCACTCTCTCTGGGACTCCCTTGTCTGCTCCACACTCCCCTCCAGCCCCACCACACCCGGCACTTTTCCCTGCAACCGCAGGAAGTGCTACACCTGCCCCCACACCTCCTCCCTCACCCCAATCCCAGGCCCCAAGACGACTTTCCACATCAAACAGATGTTCACCTGCACATCTGCTAATGTGGTTTACTGCATCCGCTGTACCCGTTGTGGTCTCCTCTACATCAGGGAAACCAAGCGGAGGCTTGGGGACCGCTTTGCAGAACACCTACGCTTGGTTCGCGATAAACAACTGCACCTCCCAGTCGCGAACCATTTCAACTCCCCCTCCCATTCCTCAGATGACATGTCCATCCTGGGCCTCCTGCAGTGCCACAATGATTGCAGGAAGGTTGCAGGAACAGCAACTCATATTCCACTTGGGAACCCTGCAGCCCAATGGTATCAATGTGGATTTCACAAGCTTCAAAATCTCCCCTCCCACTACTGCATCCCAAAACCAGCCCAGCTCGTCCCTGCCTCCCTAACCTGTCCTTCCTCTCACCTATCCCCTCCTCCCACCTCAAGTCCCACCCCCAGCTCCTACCTACGAACCTCATTCCGCCCCCTTGACCTGTCCGTCCTCCCTACCTCCCCACCTACAGTCACCTTTACTGGCTCCATCCCCGCCTCTTTGACTTGTCTGTCTCTTCTCCACCTATCTTCTCCTCTATCCATCTATCTGCCTCCCCCTCTCTCCCTGGTTACTTCAGAGCCACCTTCCCCTCCCCCATTTCTGAAGAAGGGTCTAGGCCCGAAACATCAAGCTTTCCTGCTCCTCTGATGCTGCTTGGCCTGCTGTGTTCATCCAGCTCTATACCTTGTTATCTCGCATCAACTCACTCTCTAGTCACTTTGTTGACTTAATCCTAATTTCAATCAGGACCCAGTGATTCATTAGCTCACAATTCAGGCTCAAGATTGTTACCATCGGATCAGTTACCCTAACCAGGTTTTAGTTTGTTGCCTAGTAACTGCTAATACCACTGATAAGATAGCGGAGAAAGCAACAGCAAAAAGGAAAACGTTTACACAAAAATAAGTTCAAAAGGGGAAAATCAGGATTGCAGCAGTGTAGATTCTGCAGAGCTGATGGATTGCTGAAATCTCAAGATCAAAGACTGGTGAAGGGATCTGCTGAACAAGTGATGGCAAGTTTCAGATCATGCTGGACAGTGACCTAAGCAAGTTTTTTTTTGGTGGTTGAGGGGGTAAAATCGGGAATCAAAAAACACATTTTCAAAGTACTTGACAGCAATAACAAATGCAGGAATCCGATTGTCTGGACTGAGAGAGACTGGAGTAGATATCTTAACTACAGTTCCCCTTCCTGCTCTCCCCAGTAGGGGCCACGATGTGCAGGTACCAGTGTTGGACTTGTGTCATGTGACTTCCGACCTCATCCACCTGGTTATAGTCCAACAGGTTTATTTGAAATTGCAAGCTTTCGGAGTGCTGCTCCTTCATCGGGTGAAGCGAAGCACACAAGCACAGAATGTATAAGTAGAGAGATCAAAAGACCATACAAGGGAACAATGCACCAAAAGCTTGTGGTTTCAAATAAACCTGCGGGACTATAACCTGGTGTTGCGTGGCTTCTGACCCAGAAAGGAATAGTTTCAATGGAAGTCACTCCCGTAGTTCAGACTTCGGATTAGTCCACTATAGCCTTAAGGTTGTTGATCTGACTGATGCCCTGCTGTTAAGTACATTGAAAGTGATTCATTTTTTGCACATTGGATTACACTTTTTTGAGACTTATTGCTGTCTGGATTCTGAATGACAAGATGAAAAGTGGAATAGATAAAGTGTGTTTTTTATTCTTAAAACATTCGCTCAGTACTATTTCCCTGGTGACTGTAACCCCCTTTCCATTTATTAACAGCTATTTCTGGGATGTTATATCTATCCTCTAATGAAGACCAATGCAAATCACCTATTCAATTCATCTGATATTAATTCCCCAAACTCACTTCCCTGTTCACTTTGATAAATCTCTTCCTTCCTAAATATTCATAGAAATTCCATCCATAATATTTTTAGATTTTTATTTTTCCAGCTAGCATTTGTTCCTAATCTTTCCTTCTTTGACTTTTTTTATTGGTTTTTATAATGTGCCTAATTTCCTGCCTGATAATTACATGCTTTTTCATCAATTTTTATACAATCTTGAACTATATTAGTTAACCATGGACAGCTGGAGCTTTTCTTGCTTGTTGGAATGCATCTTTGTGTACTCTGAACTTCTTAAAATGTCTGCTACTACACCACGAATTAGTTTAAGAGGTTGGTCAGTAATCAGTTCATGCCCTCAATTGAACCCATTGGTTTAAAATGTCAGCCTTGAATCCACTTCCCCCTCTCTCAAACTGAATTGGAGGCGTCAACTTTAAACAACAAAATAAATAACAGCTTCAACACCATGCGCTGACAAGGGCAGAGAAAGGCAATGACAGAGGATAGAGACACTTTTCGGCAAAGATGAGGAAATAGGGCCACAAACTCAGTTCAGAGTCACAAGCCTTCAAGTTTAGCCTCCTACCAGGGACAGAGATGGGGAGATAGCCAGGGAGAGAGATGGCATTAGAGGCAAAGGAACAGAGTTTGTGGCAGGGATAAGACAATGATTTTATTTCTCCATAGATGTCGACTAGCAACACAACAGACAATGGAGGTGGTGGTGGCAAGGTAGAGCTGGTGACCATAGGCGTACTTATGACCAGATTGCTTTTCCTAAATTTCCAAAATTTCAACACAAAATATAAACACAAAACAGATTGCCCTTGGAGCCTCAAAAAGTAATCACATGGGATTAGGAACAGAAGTCATGCCAGAGACTTGCTGGCCATAACCAGCTATACAGGAGCAACACCACTCAGCTGGCCAAAGGAGGAGAGGGATTCAACAGTGATGGTATAGCCAGCCTATCAATGGCTAACAATAACCCCACAAGAATAAAGAGGGTAAGTTAATTAAACAGTCACACAGGACTAATGTGTCTTCAATAAGGGCAGTTTTAATGCTTGGGCAGTAGGCAGAAATGGGAGTTCTGTTTTGAACCACCTTCAAGAAAAATGGAGAGAGATTCTGGAGATGTTCTAAACACTTGACAGAAAACAATGATGGGATCTGCAACGACAGACTAAGCCAATGTTTCTCTTTGGCAGGTTTGACAGGAAGCCAGAGAAGAAGGAACCACCCAAATTTCCTTCATAGTAATAAGCAGTTTTGTAATAAATAGTTAAAGGTAGTCAGGTCTCAGACAAATACAAAAAGAGGCTGACGGGAAAAGAGATAATCCCCCAACTCCAATTACAAACAAAACCCTGAAAATTCCTAACTACAATCTTAGAATAATTAAAAACAATTCAATACATAAATCAAACATCTCAGTATTCACTTGAATGACAATAAATTATAGTAAAAAGCATCATCCCCATCTCCAGCTTCAATTCTGCAGTACCTTTGTCTAATCTGGTCCAATTTTTCTGGGTCTGAGATGACAACTTGAACACCCAACTTCATTTTTGTCTTCTGTAGGCTGAAGTCCAAACATGCAATCTTCGCATTAATTATTCTTTTAGTCATTCCTAAGGCCCAAAAGATTTCAAACTCAATGTAAGTTTCAAACTCAAAGCTAAAGTTACGTTAGTTAAAACAAAGCATAGTTAATGCTAATGAAACAAAAATTGGAAACGTCAGATCAAGTTTAAACTGGTTCAAAAGTGGAGGCATGGCCTAGTGGTATTATTGCTGGACCATTAAACCAGAGACCCAGATATCATTCTGGGGACCTGAGTTCGAATCCCGCCATGGCAGATGGTGGAATTTGAATTCCGTAAATATCTGGAATTAAGAGTCTACTGATGACTATGAATCCATTGCCGATTGTCAGGGAAAAACCCATCTGGTTTACTAATGTCCGTTAGGGAAGGAAACTGCCATCCTTACCTGGTCTGGCCTACATGTGACTCCAGACCCACAGCAATGTGTGAGACTCTTAACCGCCCTCTGGGCACTTAGGGATGGACAAAAAATGCTGCCTAGCCAGTGACGTCCTCAACCCATGAATGAATAAAGACAAAGTAAACCACAACATAACTTCAAGAGTATTTCACAATCTAGCCTAGAAGTGCCACGTAGGTATTCTGGCTGAGAAAGCAGGTCAAATTCAGTCATGATTGTTACTGTTGCCCAGCCTTAGCCATGGCAGTGGTTGGGATTCAACCTAACTGGTAAGAGTTCCAAGCGTGGCGATGATGTTCACGAGTCTGCAGTTGATTTAGGCTGACAACGTTAACAGACTGAATACACAAAGGAAGGCTGGGCATTTGGGTTGCTTGTATTCATGCAACCAGATCACCTTCAGATTACAACTCAGTATTATTGTATAAACATGGAGAAATGTTCTTCCAATTTATTTCCATTTATATGATTCTGAGGCAGAAATGTGCTTTCAGGATGCACACGTTGGAGCAGACATAGGCTGTTCAGTTTACTTAGTCTGCCCTGCCATTCAATGAGATCATGGCTGATCTGAATACTCTCGATTTTACTTTCCTGTCTTTCCCCGTAACCTTGAATGACTCCACTGCAACAGTTCTCTGTGGTAAAGAATTCCACAGATTCACGCGTCTGTTATTCTGAGATTGTGCCTTCTGATCCTTGACTGTTCCCCAGGAGAAAACAACCTTTCTGCATCTATCAAGTCCTCTAAGGACCTAGTATTTTCCTACAAGGTTCAACACTCATTCTTCTAAATGGGTACAGGCCCAGCCTACACAACCTCCTCATAAGAGGGTAGCTCATTCCCTGGAGTGCCTCCCATGCCAGTAGATCTTTCATTTGATTAAAAAGGTCCCAAGCTTTTCACTGTATTCCAGCTATGGTCTGAAAGTGCCTTATACGTTTTAGCAAACCCCTCTACTTTTACATTCCACCCCTTTTAGAATAAAAAAAAAAGTCAACATTCTACTTGTTATCACTATACCTGGTAAACTCTGATGCTCACTTTATGATTCATGGAAGAGGACTCCCAAATCCCTCTGTTCCATCTCCTCCCACAGTCTTTCTGCCGAAGTGTATAACCTCACATTTCCCCACATTATGTGCCACGTGCCAAGTTTCTGCCCAGTCAATTAGCCAGTCTTCAACTGTCCTACAGACTTTGGGACTCTTCCAGAATCTAAGAATTCCTTGAAGATTACCACCAGTGCACCCACTATCTCTGCAGTTACTTCACTTAATATCCATGGATGCATCTCATCATCATTTAGCCCTATTGGTTTCCTCTCCCCTGTTTGCCCCTCAAACAACTTGGAAATTTGGAATGCTGTTATTAGAGCATCCCTCTAATTTTCTTATCAACTTTGTAGGCCTCAGTGGCCTGTATGTAGTAGTGACTTCTGCAAACTGGAAGTCAATGCCACAATGTACAGAACCGTGCAGCAGCTGCACGCTTGCGCAGCAGAGGAAATGTTGGCTAATTAGCTGATTACTGGCTTCTACTGTAAAGACTTAGGCAAAGTATTTACTCATCTCATTTGCCATTTCCTGGTTCCTCATTCTTTCCCCAGCCTCATTTTCCACAGAGTTTCACTTTGAAAAAGGAGCATGAAACCAAAACATTTGAAGGAGTGCTTGCTGTCCAGCCTGATGTTACTCATAGATTGACCCTCAGTTTATTTCATCCTTCATTTATTTTGGTCATCTTTTGTTAGCTTTTAAAAACTTTTCCAATCCTCTAACTTATTTCTACTCTTTGCCACTTATTTCTAATCTAAATATTTCTAACCTTTGAAAGAAAAACAAACAATCTCATTGTTAGCTTCCCTGGTGAACCACAGCTGGCTCATTCATTTTCAAGAAACCTCATTCCTCACTGGAACTTGTCTTTGCTGGGAGTTACGAATTATTTTCTTATAATGTCTGTTGTTCCTCAGCAATCTTTGCTGCTAAACTTTATTCACCAGTCCACTTCAGTCGGCTCTTCCTTCAAACCTTTGTAATTATCCTTATTTAGATTTAATTGTTTCTTAGCCAAGTTCCTCCCTCTCACTTTGAATGCTAAATTTTATCATCTTATTGCCACTGTTGCAAAGGGAATCTTCCATGCTGACATCATTTATTGAACCTGCCAGGTTACATATCCAGACCCAAAACAGCCTGATCCCTGGTTGGATCCACAACTTGTGGAAACTGTTCTGAATACTACAATTTCTTCCTCATGACTTCTTCTGCCAATCTGACTATCCCAATCAACGTGAAGATTAAAGTCACCCGTGATTAATATGCTTTGTTATATGCCCTCATTATCTCCAGATTTATTTTCTGTCCCACCATATTGCTGCTCTTAAGGGGCCCAAAAACTACAACTACCTATGCCTTCTTTCCTCCTTCCTACCTCCACCCACATAGACGACATCTTACAAATTCAGATCATTTCTTGCTGTCATACTCATTCAGAGCCAGATCAACAATGCTACCCCACTGCTCTTTCTTTTCAAAGAAAGTCACATAACACTGAATATTTAGTTCCCAGCTTTGGGATATAGTTATGACAATATATTAATGTAAATGACGCTGAATACATCAAGGCAGACATGTTAACAAAAACTAAAACCATAGGAAATCAAAAATTGTGACCAGTTATTTAGACAACTTAAAATGGACGCAAGTTTAAATTTAAACTGCAACCCCTTCCACTCTTGGCTCTTTTAGAAGAGCCCTTTTACAATACCACTTAAAAAAAAAATTCAGCTATTGATCTTTCTGGAGAGAGATCCACATCTTTGAGAGGAAGTATTTTCTAATTTCTTACCTCATTGACGAAGTTTATCTGAAGGCTATATTGTTCCTTATCCTAGATCCTCCAATAAACTTTTCTGTTACTCTTTACAATAACTTAAATTCCTACATGACACGTGGATTTACCCTCAAACAGCCCCAGTTCCCGTCTCGTGGCAGTTCACCTTCCCATAATTCAGTACTTTCAGCCGAAGACTGGAGTGTAGGAGGCTGAGGAGCACCTCGATAGAGGTTTATAAAATCCTGAGGGGCATAGATAAGGTGAATAGCCAAGGTCTTTTCCCCAGGGTAGGGGAATACAAAAATAGAGGGCATAGGTTTAATGTGAGAGGGGCAAGATTTAAAAGGGACCCAAGGGGTAACTGTTTCTACACAGTGATGCGTACATAGAATGAGCTGACAGAGGAAGTGGTAAAGGAAGGTACAATTACAACATTTAAAAGACAATTAGACAGGATAGGAAACATTTAGAGAGATATGGGGAAAATGCCGGCAAATGGACTATTTTAGGTTAGGAAACTGGGTCGGCATGGACGAGTTGCGCCAAAGCGCCCGTTTCCATGCTGTAAGACTTCATGACTAATCTTACCGCCATCCATAACTAACTTAAAACATACAGAATTATGGCTATTGTTCCCAAAATGCTCCTCCACAGAAACTTTGATCACCTAGCCAGGCCTAGTATGGCCTTGTTGGGCTATTTACATCTTGTTTCAAAAGAACCATCCTGGACGCATGTAACAAATATTACCTATATCCAGCCCCTAAAGCCCACTCATCCATCCAAACCATTGGCACTAAGCGAGTCCCCGTCAATGCAGGGGAAGTTGAGATCACCGACCATAGCATCACCGTTGTTTTCACATTTTCCATAACCTGTCCATCTGCTGGCTTTCAGGAGGGCTACAGTATAACCTCAAAGTGACTGTATCATTTCTAATGCAGTTGCTTGTTAGCTCACTGAACTGGTTGTTCTGTGGTATGCAAACGTTTTGTTACCCTTCTAGACAACATCTTGAGTGCAACCTCTAATCGAAGCATTGGTGTTCAGCTTCCTTCCAGATCCATAATGATCCTCTAGCGTGAGGGTCTTGTCATTTTCTGTTCTGTGTTTCAGCAGCGGTCTATTTCTATGTTTGTTAATAAGAGTTCCACATTGAAAACCAGGCTTCCAGGAATTCCTTTGCATGTCTGGTCACTTTGGCCCAGTAAAACTGATGGTCCTCATTGTCTGCGTGTATTGAGACAAGCAAATATTGGTCATGTCTTTTTACTGCCATCTGGCGTTCATGTATCCCGGTCGTCCGTTTCCTCCCTGTTTGTCCAATGGAATGTTTATTGCACTCGCTGCATGGTATTCTGTATATCACATTGGTCTTGTTTATAGTTGGTACACGGCCTTCAGTCTTTGATAATATTTGGCGCAGTGTTGCTATAGGTTTGTGTTTAACCATGATTTTATGCGTCTTAGGCATCTGGTAGTCATTTGAGATAACAAGGCGTGGGGCTGGATGAACACAGCAGGCCAAGCAGCATCAGAGGAGCAGGAAAACTGGACGTTTCGGGCCGAGACCCTTCTTCAGAAATGGGGGAGGGGAAGAGGGTTCTGAATTAAATAGGGA